>JAQZBX010053871.1:0-18782 GCA_029593785.1 Cabassous unicinctus | reverse complement strand
CCCAAATCCTTCCCAGAACACAAGCAAGCACTGCTGAAGGTGTGACCAAAGCTTAGATGCCTTTTGGATTCAACCCTAAATAAATTAAATTTCATCAGCTTTCTAAGGCTGACAGGAAAAAATATTTTTTAAATATTATGTTGAGGGAAGCAAGCCAGACACAAAAGGACAAATACTGTATGAAAGTGTTACTATGAACCAAAAATATTGTGTAACATATTGTTTGATGCAAAAAAAAAATTATATGTATCCATTACATTTAATTGAGAAATGTATATATTTATTCATCTGTGTTTACTTTTTAGTTTTTAATTGTTTATATTTTCAATTATTAAATGTACAAAATAAAGTTATAAAAAAAAAACCATTAAAAAATGTAAAAAAAAAAAAAAAAAAGAGCACCAACTTTTTAAAACAATACATACTCATGGTTTAGAACTATTAAAAAGTGTCAGATTGTTCACTGAAACGCTGAAATAATCATACATATACATTTCCAAAGGCCAATGGAGTTTCAGAAAATCAGGTCCCGGCTTAGCCTATTTCTGGCCTCGACTAAAACAGGACATTGTTGTGCCTGTCAAAAACATACTCACCAGGCAAATGGATGATAGCCAAAGTGTGAACAAGTGGTCAGCGGTAGAAGAACAAGCAAAAAGCACAAAGTGTAAAAACCAATTCAATTTCCTTGACATCACAATCCTCAGAAAAATTATGTGGGGACTCCTACAACGGCTCAAGTGGTCCAGATGAGCCCTACAACTCCATCGTCGTCTTCTGATTTGTAATTAAGAAGTGTGGGGAGGAGGGAGGAGTGGCTGTTTTTTGGCGCCAAACCTCCCAGCCTTTGAACCTTGACTTTCCCTGCGGCCTGGAGCTCAGGTCAAGATCAGTGGTGAGAAAAAAGCCCTTTGGTAGTAAAATCCCCCAGACTGCTCAGAGGGAGATCCAACACTGCCGTATCATCACACATGCAACAGCTGGAACAAGCTAACTTAAGGTCACTTAGAAACATTTTAACATGTTCACTGATTAAGAATCTCACACTCTCTTTAGACAGATACAATTGTTCCTCTATCTAGAAAAATATTTACCATACCAACAGAGAGCAGTTAAGTCCCAAAAAGCACATGCTAAATGAATGACAAAATGCACAAGCTGTATTCCTTGTAAGTACCCACACCAAAACACATCTTGGGGTCTCTAATCCTTTTATCCAGTTGCACACATGTAAAGTTCAAAATATGCGAAAGTTTAGCAGCTGTGGGAAGAGATGATGACCAAGGCCACTGATGGAAACTGGTGTTTTGGGGGGAATTAGGGGAGATGGGTGGAAGAGCAGGCTACCGCTTGTTTTAAGATTTTATTTTTTAAATAAATTCAGAATGTTCCCTATCAACATACGGCAAAGGAAGGAACATCATATAGTAAGAACGTGTTCTAGAAAGACAAAAATACTGAAGTCAGAAATCTGCATTCCCACTTCCCTTTCCATTGGTTATGTGGCTCCAGTAAAATTACAGCACTTCACTGGGCTGCAAATTCCTTAAAAGTAAAAATACTGGTGGGGGTGATTATTGCTGAGCGTGGCCTCCAACTGAGACTCCTTCTGCTTCCCAAATCCCAGAATAAGGGCACCCACTCCAAACCCTTTACCATAAATAATGTACAGCAGGAGCTTCTCACAACTGAGCATGCATAGGAATCCCCACCCCAGAGACTCTCAAGTGGGAGGGAGATTGAGAACGTGCACATCTAATCAGCTGCCCCGGGCATACCACACTTGAATGGGAAGGTGGGGTGTTTTAGGCTGGGTCCCAGCTAAGGTCCCAGAGAAGGAGAGCAGAATTGCCCACAATGTTCTCTAGAGGCCCTAAGGGACTCTAACAAGATCCTCTTAAGCTTCCAGGGAATGTTCAGAGAATAGGAAGTTACAGGATGAGAGGACCAGATCCTAACCCACAAGAGGGATCCACACAGGTACAGATCTGGCCCTTGGGAGTGTCCTCCCAGGGAGACCAGGCAAAGGATGGGGGAGCACCATGGGCGAGCTGGCCCAAGCAGCAAGGCTCCATGGCCCAGGGCTTGCAAAGGCCCTATTCTCTCACCTGGAAGGGCCTGTGTTCTCTGGGGGTATTAAATGAAGAACTGTGCCTAGTGGATCCACAGTTCTGCTGCAGGACTTCTGAGGAAAGGGTTGCTCACAAGAAGTTTTTCTGCTGGCAAAAGATGGTGCAGAGTGGCCCAGAGTCCCCTAAGGACCAGAGTCCAGGGTGGTGGGGGGTTCTGGCTACATGGGCAGACAGCATCAGGGCAGTCCATCCCCTCCCATCCCCCCACCCCCCTAGAGAGAATATCTGCAGCAAATGGGGAGAGGGACCAGAAAAAAGGATGGAGGTAAATGGGGCATAGCAATTTCACTCCTGGGCAGGAAAGGATGAGGCGCAAGGGAATAACAACTGGGGTAGAGGGGGTTTAGAAAAGACAAAAAGAAGGAAGAAGCCAGAGTGAAATCCGAGCTTTTTAATCTTTTGAGCAAAAGTTTACTGGGTAATGCATCAAAAAAAAAAGGGTCCCTCCAAGCACTGCAAGGAAGTCCTCCTGAAGGACCTTATCAACCAGCACAGCTGTGCATCCTTTCCGTGACCCAGCAACCACAGGGCATGCAAGTTTCTACCTGTGTCTCTTCCTTTCGAGAATACCATCTTCAGTGAAACCGCTATACCATCTTCAGTGAAACTGTTGTGGTTATAAAAATGGGCAAGTCTTATGAAAAGCCTCAGCAGGAAAAACCTTTTATCACAGATTTAAACATTACTCTGATGTGCTGGAGCATGAGGGGGGGGGAAAATCCATTCCCTCTTTAAACTTGCCATATTTTCATATATGGAATAGATCTATATTTTTAAACAACTCCTCCCAAAAAATCTAATATTTTTATGTCATTAGTATTTGCCTATTGTTGACATCTGAAAAACAGATAAAATGCTAAGCTGTATGATATTTAGCTATCAGCCTTAAAACTTTGAATTAAACATTACTTTTACAAAAATAAAAACTTGGAAATTATAAAAATAAAGTTGTGTAGCATGTAATATGAAAGAAGGGCGATACAATCCTTTCTTATTACACATAAATACTTAAAAATGTGTTTCCAATTTCTCTTTTTTTTAAAAAACTGTGCTCATTTTCTTTCAAATTACTTCCAAAAACGCAGGTCTTTCTGATGTTAATCGTGTGTACACTTCAGCTTACACTTTAAAGAGTCTTCCTCTCCTGGGAAGTGACTTTTGTATACAAATCATGGAAAGCTACTTAGACAAAGTGCTGGAGATGATTAAAAGGGGCCAGATTCAGATTTATACCTTCAAAAAAGCAGAAGCAGATGTCAACTAATTCAATTGTGTATATTTTGGAAATGAGTTGGTGATACGCATGTGTGTTTCATCAGGACATGTAAAGAATTTCCAACTTTTTCTTGAGGTTATGTATCAACAACAACTTTAGAAATAAAAAATAAAATTGAAAAAAAAAACACAACAACAACAACAAAAAACAAAAAAACTTTAACACTTACATTCTAGTGTTTTATGCTGGATACTTTGACTCATATAGCAATTTGCTCTAACCAAAATACTTGTATGACCAAAAAGGTACTTGCTCATTTAGAAACAACACTCAAAAGAGTTTTTAGAATTGAAGACACAGCACGTATACCTTGCCAGCTGAGATTAGTGAAGAAGGAATTAAGCAGCATCCTGGAATGTTCATTTAATACTTGATAAAAACTTCAACTCCTCCAAATTTCCTTTCGTTTTCTAACACCACAGCAAAAAAAATCTGTAAGTTATCTTTGATCCACCAAACCTTTACTGAGAAGCTTACTCCATGTTGGGCCCTGAGTTTCTTGCTAGGTCTTGGAAATGCAGGGGTGATGACTAGAGCACAGTCCTGGCTCCCAAGAAGTACCTGATTTACCAAAGAAAGCTTTTCTGGAGATGCTCTGTGCTAGATCAGAAACACAGGGTGGGAAAGGGGGTTAGACTAGCACGGCGTGACTGCAAGGATGCCAAGCGGAAGACCCTTCCTTCACAATGGGAGCAATGCCTTAACAACCCTTTACTGCAATCTCTTTCCCCTGAAACAGAAAATGTTTTGTATGGTGAATACATTCTAATAGGCCAAAAGAAATTGGGTGGGAACATTTCTATCTGCTAGAAAATTAGAGAAGAGTCTCTATAGCAAAGGTTGTATTCAGACTTCCAATAAGTTAGCAACAAAAAACTGAATAACCCGTGTATTTAAATATGTAATTTCTATGACCCTAGGTCACACTGACAGATTTTTACAATGATTCCTTGTTCCTAGAGTTATTCTGACAAATGTCACCCTTCGACTCCACAGGCATGTCAAAGCATGCACCCAAGTATTCGGTTACACCGTGGGTCAGATCACATCCCTTCGATGCATGAAATACAGTTCATAAGCACGACCGTGAACAGCAAGTTTATATCAAGCCACCTGACACTAGCAATCAGCAGAGTTAACCCAAAAATAATGAAGTCATTCTGCATTAAAACGTTCCGGGCAGGGTTTGTATTAAAGCTACCTGCAGTAACAGACAACACCCACCAGGTGGAGTTAAAAGATTCAAGCTGCCCTTCCAAATTCTAGCTATCCTGAACTCCCAACTATTTCACATTTGTCCTGATTTTGGAGAGGTCCTGGCTATTTATCTCTTCAAAATTACTAATGTAACTCTTTTAAAAGCAAGTTATATGCAGGAAAGAAACTCAATCATTTAAACAGTTAAAAAAAAAAAATAAACTCATTCAAAGACTACCAGTAGATTTTAAAAATAGAACAGAAGTCGCAGAATTCAGTCAGACAGAAACTAATACCTCTAGGAGTACAGGTGCCTCAGTCTGAACTTTAAAGACAGCTCATCAAACCTTCAGAAGGTCTCCCTAATGAAAGACCTCCTTCTTGGACCATTCATAGCTACCAAAGTGCCCAATCCAGAGGTCACTTCAATCCTTAAGTACTAAAAATGGACTGTATGTAAGGCAGACACACCCTGAGGCGACCCCCAATGAGTCATACCCTTGTCCCGTCTCCTCTCTTCCAGCGCAGGCGTATGGCAAAGGTCATATGCAAAGATGGCGTTCCCTTGACTCAGTGACATTACCTGCCCACTGAACTGGCGGTCTGTCAAGCAGCAATAGAAAACAGTTAGTAAGAAGAGGATCCTCCCAGTCCCTTGAGCACAGCACTGCCAGACCATGGCTCTTTAAGAAACCATTGCATTCTGCCTTTCCATTACGGAATGTGGAAAGTGCAATGAACTGGGAACTGAGTGCTCTCAGGCACATCATCTGGCTGCTCTGGGACTGAGGTGGAGAAGGCAGGAGTGGTGGTTGCTTGGCTTCCAACATCAAATTAGGGGTGGTGGCTGGCTTCCAACAGCGAAGTAGGACAATATTGTAGGACAATATCGTCAACGACCCTCTTTTAGGTTTAAAATATGTAATGGCACAAACTTAAAAAGCTAAAAGAGGGTACTTTGTCTTTTTGTTTCCACCCCTATTCCCCAGCCACCTAGTTTCCCCTCTCAACTGGGAATCACTATTACCAGAGTCTTATGCATTCTTCCACACAGGCTCTACAGCAAATGCATGCATACGATTAAGCAAAGGCATGCTTATTGATATATTTCTGCCCCTCTTTAATAGCACAAATCAAGTATATCATACATACTATTCTTTATCTTTCTCCCTCCACCAGTACAAATAGAGCGCACTTCCTTTTAATGCCTGCAATGTGCTCCATCATATGGGTGTACCATAAATGTTTTTATCTAGTTCCCAAGATTGATGGAGAAACATTTAGACTTCAGACTGTTTTCAATCTTAGGCTGGTCCACTTGTCATTGCACACACCGAGTAATAGAGGATCAATTCCTAGAAGTGGAATTTTGCTGGGTCAAAGGGCATGTAATTTGTAATTCTGTTACACGATTGTATCAATTTATACTCCCACAGGTAATGTCTGTGAATGCCTGTTTCTCACCCCTTGCCAAGCCAGGTGTTATCAAATTGATTTTATACTCCAGTACAAACTCTTGACACACATGAGGTCATCACTATCCTCCAGCTCATCGGGTTCATTCAGCAAATATTTAGGAAATACCCACTCTGTGCTAGGAGGAAAGGGTCCTGAGCATGGAGGACAAGAGACATCAGTGAAATGAACAAGAGCTTTTGACCATCACAGAGGAGAGATTGATTCCAAACGGGCCTAAGTCTCCCTGGAGGAGGTAAGATTGCCCCAGATCCTGAAGCACATGCAGGCTCTGGACAGGGAGGGGAGGAGCCCCAGAAAGGAGGCTAGAACACGCATTGTGCCATTTGAAAGGAAAGCACAAGGCATGCTCAGTGGCAGGCCAGTTTGAGAGGAAGATAATGGTCACGTGGCAGCTCAGAGAGTGCCAACACAGGTCTTAGCTCAGAAGAGATCAAGAGTCGGTGGAAAGAAGACTGGACTGAGGCAAGTTCCAGTTCTGGCATTAGCGAAGCGCTCTTGAGAAAAACAAGTTTATCTGGGCTTCGGTTTCCTCATTTGAAAAGCAGGGAGGTTAGCCCTGACACCAAATTTTCCGTAGCTGCAGCAGAACAGTGTGTTCAAAGTAAATCTCATGATGAAGATTAATGTTTGACAAGCAGAAATGTGCTGGTAAAAAGGTCGGGAAGGAGCGCCTCAGCCCCACGTCCTAGTCGCTCCATCGTAACAACCCAAAGGGATGCCAAGGAACCCTTGGGGTTGTGCAAGGCACGGTTTGAAAGCAACGAGGCCTAGGTAAGCTAACGTCCCTTTCTGCTCTAGACGCTATTCCAACTTTTCCCTTAGTGTTGGGATAATGCAGCTGGATCTTCACTTCTATCCTGCTTGCCTCCAATTCATTCATTCTTTGAAACACGCATTCACTGCTGTACCCACCATGTGCCAGGCACTGTTCTAGGAGCTGGGGAAGTGGTTAACAGTACAAAAACTCTCCCCTCTGAGGTTCAATTTCTATTTGGGAGGGAGCCAGAAAAATGGCTGACCAAATTTGACATGTGTCACAGCGATAAGGGTAAGAGGGAAAAGTGTGTGGGGGGGTGTGGGGGTGTGTGTGCGGGGGCGCAGACTGCTCCACCACTCATCCTTCAGGTTACAGCTCTTCCCTTGAGACGTTTTGGATTTGTGCCCTCCCAGATCATTTGTTCTCTTCTCTGAAACCCTGCAGCACTTTGGACTGTGCATAAGCCTCTGCCATTTGGCAACTATTTCACAAATTGGGACTGGTCACCCAGAATCTCGGAGAGCTGCCACCGGCCGTGCAGACCGAGCAAGTTCTCCATACCTGCGGGCCGCTATGATCACACTGCTGTTTTAACTACAAATGGGTTCTTAATGTTTTCCTCCTTTTCCTTACACTGTGGCCTGGAATTTTCAAGTAACAAAATAACCTGAAGAGCTGAATCAGAAGAACACACACACACAACGGAAAACCAAATCGGGTGTGGTGAAGAGGAAGGATGCCCCGGTGGTCCAAGTGTTTGCAACAGAAGTTAATCCTGAGACAAACATTCCCTAGCCAAGGCCAAATCGGTGGGGGTGGAATCTAAAGAGAAAGAGAGTCACGGCAGCTGTCTGTGCCAGGAGGGGACGGAGGAGGACATGTATTGCCCCTGCCCACAGGTCTCGCTCTCCCAGTGGACCAGGGCCCAGTCCCATGAGACTCTCAGCACCCCTCCCCCACACCCAACACAGTGCCAGGCAGCTCCATACTCTGCTTCTATCGGCCCCAGCCTTAAAAATTGTCAGGGTACCTTGGCCTCCCACTACACAGAGGTTCCCTATCCCCCTTTTCAAAGCAGAAAAATGTGCCTATCAGGCTTCCGTTTTTAATCAAAAGATCTGAGACTCCCTCAGTGATATCAGCTGTACTTTTACTATCTATGATTGAGAAAACATGTAGACCAAAAGCTACCATGAATTCAGTAAGCTTTAAAAGAAACTTCTATTTTGCTAATTTCCACAATGTGGCTTGGAAAACAAGAGCCACTGGCACTGGAAACAGCAAACCCACATTTGAGTATGTGAGCACATTCTCTCCCCAGACAAGGCTTGGTGTGAATGGAGCGGTTAGAGTTCCTGCACAACTGCAGCTAAGAATGACAACCCTGGCGAACAGCTGAGCTAGGCACTCCTCTAAGCACTTCACATGAGTTAAGTCATTTACTCCTGCGAGAGAATAAGCTTCATTTTACGCAAGATGAAACAGGCCCTGGGAGGTGGCAGGGCCGGGGCTCGAGGCTGGGGCCAACCTGGTTTCAGAATGCAGGTTCTGACCTTCCTCACCTGGGCCCCCTCTTTCTCTCTATCTCCCCACACCTAACATCGTTCCAGCCCAGAACCCTTATTCAGCCTCCACAGCACCCTGCCTTCCAGCTGGAGCACTGCCCCAGGAGCTCTGGGGTGGAGGGCTCAAGCTCCAGGGATTCCCAACAATCTGCCTCAGGCTGTTCTTCCCACCTGCACTCATGCCTGCAACCCGGGAGCCAATCTGTTTGCCCAGCAGTAGTTTCAGACCCGGACAAGATCATCTGCAAGCCATCCGCAGGGCCCCCAGCCCCATAACCCCTGCCCTGGGGCACCACACTGCTGCTGTCGGCTTGTGACCTGCAGGTGAGCTGGCTGCCCCACTCAGCCCCCAAAGGACTCATAACTCACTCCCAATTACTTTTCTTCCTATCATCATTCTTTCTCATACCACAATTAATGGCTAGAAAATATAGCTAGAGAAATAATAGGGTAAAACAAACATATCTTTTGAATATTGTGTATTTTAAGTAAAATATACATTAATTTCTGAGGGTAAAAAACCTCAGAAGCGGGCGTTGGGAGCGGGCGTAGCTCAGCAGTTGAGCGCCTGCTTCCCATGTTCAAGGTCCTGGGTTCAATCCCCGGTACCTAATAAATAAAGTAATTTATAATCCCAGATCAAACAGTAAAAAAACAAACAAACAAAAAAACTTCCTATGTAATTTCAAAGGTCCTATTTCAAACTTCCTATATAATTTACTCTAAAATTGAAACAAGTTCAAATCACAGCACAAGTTCAAATCATAGCACAACTAACACGGAAGGTTTCCTAGAACAAGGATCCCCTATCAACAGGAAAAGAATACAAGGAGAAGTGCTCACACATGCAAGCAGGGGGCCCTGGCAGAGAGGGGTTCCAGCTGGCAGAGGTTCGCCCAGCTGGCAGCCCCACTCTCAGTGATTTCTGGGAAAAGGTTAGGGAACTTTGTTTTAGAAGGTGTACCTTTGAACTTCAGCAGCAAAAGCAGACATTCAGTGTTGAAGTTATTTCTGTTCAGCATACAACACTGCTCAAGTTCAGGAAAGAAACACCAAAAATAGACATGGAAGGGGACGCAGACTGAACACATTGTGCTGAGCAATGGCAAAAAAAGAGGGTGCCCCGCTTAGCTAACGCTTCGGGTCCCTACCCTAGCAGGAACAGGATCACTGGTTGTCTTAACATGTAAAAAGCCCGTAAGCATGTGCCACACGCTGAAGCGGCACATAGTATACTATAAAATAAGAACTGAGTAAGAATTAAGAACTGCTACAAAGACAAGGGTTTTACTTTGGGGGGAAAAACACGTAAGGGCTTTTACTTTCGGAAGAAAAAAACAAAACAAACCGCAAAACTTTGGCTAACTCAAAAGCCCACAGCACAAATAATTAAACCTAGTAAGAATCAAAATAAAAAGTTACACACACTTTTTACATTAAGATATTCTACCGCAACCATTTTCTATCAATAAGAACTTTAGCCATAACCACGTTACTGAAAATGTGTATGTAAATTATAAGGGACCCACAGTATTTAAAGAAGCTAACAGAGAATTCCTTTAACATCTATATACCCCAGGTACCTGGGATTTCTTAAAGAAGGGAGCACTTGTTTAAAGCAGAAATATACACAAAAAATCAAACCAGGTTCTCTCCCACTCTCTGGTCTCTTTGCTGCAGAGATCAGACCTAAGTTCCAGAGTCATTTCCAGAGTAAAAATGTAGAACATACAAGAAATAAAATTTTTAGATGTAAGAAACAATAGGTTAAAATGTCATCAAGTAGTACTTACTGCGGGTTCAACTTGACTTCGATCTGCAATATCTATGTGTACAATTTCGACAGTTTTCCATGTGTTAGGATCCAAACCGTGTACCTACAAGGAAAAACAAGACAAACTGTGACTCATTTTTTTTTTTCTTAACTCAGGATCTTTAAGATTTATTTTATTTATTTATTTCTCCCCACCGCCTTTTTTTTTTTTTTACCGGGAGGTCCCGGGGATCGAACCCCAGTCCCTCCATATGGTAGACGGATGCCGAACCTCTTGAGCCACATCCGTTTCCCTGTGACTCATTCTTGTTAAAACAAAGTATCAGACTTGCATATATAATCTTTATTTTGCATCTCTTAGGGTACATTATGGGAAATACAAATATCCAAATTACTATTTCATGAAATAAGCTGTCTCACACCTTGAGGGATGTAGAAATCTTCTGCTACTCCTGGTAACCCTAAATAATAAGTAGGAGATGAGGAAGCTGCCAAGTGCGCACTAATCAGTGACTATTACTTTCTGGTAGATGATGATTTATATGACAAAATGTACCTGGCCTGTGTGTAACCCAAATAATACATAACACAGTCCTTTAAGTCCTATATAAAAAGGTGACATTATAATTAGATTTCAAGAAGCTGCACTTTATGGTCTAACACTGCTCCTGAACTTGATTATCCTAAAGCACTGATGTCAATTCTCTATACCTCATGCTGTTCATTTATTTCTGAAACTCCATCTATGTATGAACCAGTTAAAGATGGTTTAAAATCTACCAAAGACATGAAAATGGCAGATTAAATCATCTCATTTAGATCCTAGATTTAGTGATTGACTGACTGCCATTCACCTATAGTAAGAAGAGAACCTACCACAATGATCAGGAACTTTCTCTGTAACAGCACTATCTTGAGGCTGGAACAACAGTTCTCCAACTGGAGCGTGCACCAGAAACCCCCTGGTGGGGTTATCCTACGAGGTTGCCGGGCCCCTCTCATCTGGAATGAGGCCTGAGAATTTCCATTTCTAACAAATTCCCAGGTAATGCCGCTGCTGCTGCTGGGCCAGGGAGCACACCTTTGAGAACTACTGGGCTAAAAGCATCAACTGATAAAAGATGCCCTTCCAAGTTTCCTGACAAGCAGAAAGCTTTACCGAAAGCTAATGATTCTATTTCTTTGAGTCCTAACTGACTCTCTTCACAGATAAATATGCACCAACTTGTAACAGTGTTAAGTCAGGAGTTGGACAGCTTTTTTGTAAATTATTCAAGGTACTGTCTTCTCCCTTCTGCCTTCTGGCCATTTCTCTGGCCTTTTAACAGGTGTCTCAGCAAAGTGGAATGGAGGTGAGAATTAAAGCCATCACTTCTGCTATGTAGAGCCGCTTCTGGCAAATACATAGAGGTGAAAGCAATGTAAAACTAATGGCTGAAACTGGGTTGGGGATTATCTGTGAATCTTGTTTACCCATGCTCTTCCTGTCCCAGCTACCATGAGCAAAGAGAACTGCCAATAAAAACAGCAACCTCCCCAAAGTCCACTTGAGAGGGAAGTCAAGGGAAACTGGTAAGGGAAAAGCTGGTTTGTCTCTGGTTCCAGTAGGGGTGTTTGCTTGCTTGCTGGCTTTCCCTCAATCCAACACAGCCTGGTGTGGCCAAGTGCCAGTCTCACGCAAGTGACATCACTTTCGGATCAGTAGTCCCTGCTTCCAGGGGCATCTACACTCAAAGCGCAGAGGTGAAACTTACATTTTCTAATGTTCCCAAGTCCGGTTTGTGCCATGTTTCAATTTTAATGAAGAAATCATCTTTCATATATTCATTCTGTAGAAAACACGACAGCAAAATGACAGTGATCTCTTCCGGGATTCTATGGGGCCCCTGCTGCTAGAGCCTGCCCCACCCTTCCCAGGATAAGCCCCCAGGCTTTGACTCTACAAGCAGACAGAGCTTCAGGTGACAAAGAATCATGAGCTGCCTACTTTTATAGACTACAGACAGCAAACCAAATGCTGAATGCTTTTAAGTTAATTTAAAACAATCCTACTTGTCATACAACGTGCAGGGCTAATATTAAAGCAGCTGTGAGATGTGGTGAGCAAATCTGGCATTCAAAGGACAGAGCCGAAGCAAAGTCAATGGGGAGATTTTGAAACAAAGCTGGAAGAAGCCGGGGAGCATGTGGTGTAGTATGGGCTGGTGGGAGAAGCACAGGGGAGGAGCCATGCAGCCGTGGGTATTTTAAACAAACAAACAAACAAACTTTAAAAAGCTAGGAGTGGTTGGAAATAGTTACTTTGTAAAAAACAAAGTTAAAAAAGATGAAGAGGATGTGACTCAAAAATTGTTTTACTCACCGTTACAACTGAGGCATAATGGAGATGCAGGCAATAAAAGGGGAAAAATTTCAGAATATTAACCTGAGTCAAAATAATCTGTCCCAGTAATTAATGTCACATAGATTAAACTACCTGAAAACAGAGAATATTTGGCAGTTTATGTCTGCAAAACACACTAGTAAAGTGTCAAGTGACAGTACAGGACACTTAAAGTTATGGAGTACAAAAAATACGTAGAATAATTACTGCTTACAAGTCTGTCATATTTCTCCTCAATTATGTGAGAATGTAAGTAAAATACCCTTGAAACTACATCAAAAGATACTTCTAAGGTAGTATGGATACGATTTCCTTAAGGTTTCTGTTTCCTTCGTTTGCTCACTCCCTGGAACCAGCATGGGCAACAGGGACTTCAGTGTGGCATCTGGGAATGGACCTGTGCCCTTCCCAAAGGTCTGGGGATGGAAACCCAATGCAGCCTCTCCTCTGCCCCAGCTCGGGCAGGGACTACCTGAGAACTGCAGAGAGCCCTGCTTGGTGTAGCCCTTCTCAAAGGCACCTGGAGTCCCTCTCCTCATCAGCGGGGGGGAGGGGCGAAATGGCAGCCGAGAAGTGGCTTACTTGTTCTACAGTAGGGGTACGCATTCCAGGCTTTTTCGTGAAACACCAAGGAACCCTCGGGAGCAATCATCCTCACGAATGCTGGAACTTTGCTGTAGGAGGAAACCAGTGGACATGTTTTCAACAGCACCATCAGGCTTTTTTTTTTTTTTTTAAAAGCAGGCACCAGGGATTGAACCCAGGACCTCGTACCCGGGAAGCAGGCACTCAACCACTTGAGCTACATCCACTCCTCAGCACCATCAACTTTTTACTGGCATCTATCAGACTACTTCCAAGAGGCCTGTCATCAAAGGTGACCACATTCCAAGCTTGGTAAATTAGTGTTTAAGACTGTATCAAGTTTTATTTTCAATCACAAAGTAATCAGGTGGAAAATTAATATAAAAACAATGAAATAATTACAAAAATGTTTAACTGTATAGAGGATTTAAAAAAAAAAAAAAGAAAAGAAAAAGTTCTTTCTTCAGGGTACCAACCACTTGAGCTACATCCGCTCCCCTCTAATTTCTTGAGGTAGGAACTTTAATTATTGATTTGAGACCTTTCTTCTTTTACAATATAAGCATTTAGTGCTACAAATTTCCCTCATAGCTCTGCTTTGGCTGCATCACAAATTTTGATATTTTATTTTAATTTTCATTCAGCACAGTATATATTTTAAATTTCACCTGAGATTTTCTCTTTGATCCCTGGGTTACCTAAAAGTGTGCTGTTTAATTTCCAAGTGTTTGGAGAATTTCCTGTTGTCTTTCTGTTAGTGATTTCTAGTTTGATTCCTTATTTTCAGAGAACATACTCTGTATGACTTCAATTCTTCTAAATTTTTTAATTTTGTTTTATGATCCAGCATATGGTATATCCTGGGTAAATGTTCCATGGACACTTGGGGAAAAAGTACATTCTGATATTATTATTTGGGGTACCTAGTTTTTTTTTTAGGAGGTACTGGGGATTGAACCCCGGACCTCGTACATGGAAAGCAGGCGCTTAACCACTAAGCTACAACCGCTCCCCAGGGTAGCTTTTGATCTACTCCCCTGATCTGAAATCTAAGGATTAAGGCTCCTCAATCTGTCCAATTGTGCAACATAGAAGTTCTCTCCTGTAGTTATGACTACACTTCTTCTAAATTCAAAGCAGCAGCCCCAGAATAAACCTGAAAAATGACAAGGTGAAGGACCGATGTAGAAAATGAGAAATTAATCTATATCCAAGTACAAAATTTTGTAGGTTTTGGAGATTAATTTCACTTGCTGCCTTGAGTATGGGCAGAGGGGGAAAAGGGTTAATTATATGATTAATTCATGATAAGCTTGTACAAATTATTCAGAAAATCATTAAAAAACGTAACACATGACTGGGCAAAGAACACCAACAGATCATTACAAATAGAAAATACAACTGGTTAACAAACAAATGGTAAACTCGGTCTTACCAATCTCCGAAGAAATGCAAATAAAATTATCACTGTGCTGATTCAAGTCTACTTTAAAGAGAGTTTTATGTGCCCAGGTGCTTCACATAGACTTGGCTTCAAATCTTAACATCACCACTTACAAGCTGTGTGACCAGGCACCTCGCTTGGCTTCTCTGAACTTCCTCATGTGCTGAATGGAGTTCCTATTGCCTACTCCGCAGAGTTACTGAAAGAATGGATCAGGTAATATCTGTAATGTGTTGCGCACACTGCCCAGGAAAACAGGAGCTCAATAAATGGCAGTTACTGATTTTTAATTATAAGCCACCCGAGAACTAGGTACTTTCACATGCCCCTCCTCATTTAAGTCCCCCAGTAACCCTGTGAGCAAAGCATGATTTCATCCTTTCATACAACCAGCACTTATGTGGCTAAATAACTGTACTTCAAGCCCTCTATGTATTTTTTTCATACCATAGCTGCTTCTCTGAGCACTTTCAAGTACACCTTCATTTCCCAAACTAAGAGGAAAAAAAAAGCAGCAAAATACTAAAGAAACCTGGGACCCACATAAGACTTCTAGCCCCATAAGAAGACTGAACAGTTAACAAGATCTATTCCCGTGTTGAATTTGGGAGGCTGAGCAGGATAGAGGGTTAGGAAGTCCACTCTGGCCAGGGGCTATGCAGCCAGTCCTTTCATCTGCCCCCTCAGATGCTGGGCCCACCATACACAAGAACAGACAGCACCTGGCTTGGAGCGTCCACTATACTGGCAGATTAAATCACTGGAAAAGAAAAGCTGAAACGCTCCTATGACATGTGGCAGAACAAGGAGACTCCAGGGCAAAAAGATATATATGTGTATCATCATATCCTCAAAAGATAATAACCAAGGAGATCTAATTCCCTGAACACTTGTTTATTTTCTTCAAATCAGGGGAAGACTCACGTCAAGGGGTATAATTTCAGAGAAATGAAGCCAGGAAAACGGAAAATATCAACTGAAAAGTCAAGGAATATTCAGTAGTCCAAAAATTTTCTCCCACTGCTCAAGAATGAGAACCCAAATCCCTTTAAGTATGGGTGAAGGTTAATCAGGATATAATGTAATACAAATGGGTAACTTTAAGACAAGATACACAATTACCTATCTATCTCAGAGTAAGGTAAGGAGAACTATCAATGGTTCAATCGGTCAACTTAGAAAAGACAAGGGAAATAGCTGTGTACTAGCTCAGGAACATATTTTCATTATACCATACATTCCAATAGTGTCAGATATTCAAAAAACTTTAATATTCATAAAATGCTCTAAAATTTGCTGACCCAAGCAGAAAAAAAATTGCCATCAGTCATTAGAGGCCAACAAGAGCAAAATCCACAAGAAAGTTAATCCTTCATCTTACTCCCAAATGCCTATCTTATTTCCAGGATATTTTTTTCCACCATGTCAGTTCTGACAACTCATTTTATGTTTTGACTTAGTTAATAAAGTCTAAACCTTTGAGCTGGTTTTGGTTCAAATTTACTGCCTTTTTTACATTTAACATGAGCACATTAATAAATATATCTCTCCTCAATGAATCTAAGTAACTGACTAAACTTGGGGAAAATGCATAAATGGAGTAAATATAATTATATTTCAGTTCTCCCTTAAAGGGGAAGAATTATCTTTAAGAGCAACCTTTATATATTCTTAGCAAGGCAGTTCAAGTGTGCCATTTATACATCATTAGAGGGAAGCAGATGTGGTGCAAGTGGTTGGGCATCCGTCTACCATAAAGGACCTGGGTTCAATCCCCAGGACCTCCTGGAAAAAAACCAAACCAAAACAAAACAAACCCAGTGCTTGTGACAGTGCTTCTTTAAGGTTAACACACTCAGATTTTAGTCACTGAAACGCTGAGTCAGTGGCAGCACTAGGCCCCAAGAGTAAGATGGTTCTTAGAGAATACATACATAGCCCCAACTCTGAATGCACAATAAGAATATTTAGCTTCAGGGTAAAATTCAACCAAAGTGCTGAAAGAAGTTACCATGAAGATTTGACCTTCAAATAACAATGGTTGTGAACCTGTTTGTTTTGAGGTAAGGCAACTTTCTCACAGGGGTATAGGAAAACAAAGGGCTTATGTGGTTTAAAAGATACATAACAAATGACCGTAATGTACAGGGAACTTCTCCTGATCTAGGCATTCTTTTTGTTTTTTTTTTATCTTGTTACTGAGATAAATAATAACCTTTGCAAATCACTTCAAACTGCTCTTTTCCCTTGAAATTTTTAGTTGTAAACAAAATGAGCCAAACGGTTAGAAGTTCCATTTTTCCCATCCTTCTCCATCCTTCTGTGGATGAACAGAGATCAGCATCAAAATGTAGAAAAACATAGGGAAGAAGTTGAAGACCAGCTTAAATTGTCACAATTAACTATGAGGCAATTATCTTTCATTTTATGATTATAAAATGAAATACGCCTTAAATGTGGTGGGCACCTCAGTCACTGATTGGTTCACGCAAGTACTTACTGAGTGTCCCTTATGTGCCAGGGTGTAAATAATGGTGAGCAAACAAACAATACCTACCCAGATCTTACCATCCAGGGAGGGGGAGAGAAGGCCTAGTAAACACCAAAAGGCAAAGAGAACTACCCTCTCTTCTGAAGTGGAGTGAAGGAACAAGGTGCTGGGAGAAACCAGGGTGAGGGTAGCCGGGAGGCCTCTCTGAGGATGTGACATCATGGTGGCCATCTGAGGGTGCAGGGGATCAGCCACATGAAGAGCACAGCAGGTACAGGGAGAACAGGGCCAAAGGTCCTGGCTGCTTGAGCCATCTGAGGCCTCCAGCAGAGCAAGCTGAAGTGAGCAAGGAAGGATGGGGATGAGAGAGGCTGGAAAGGTGGGCAGGGGGCAGACCATTTGAACACATGAGGCCTGTAATACAGGCCAGAGAATTTGGCTTTTCCTCTTTGAATGACAAGAAGCTGTTGATGGCTTTAAGGAAGGGAATGGGATGACCTGTTATGAGTTTCAAGATCATTCTGGCTTTGTGTGGACAATTAAGAGTGGGCAGTAATGCTTGGTGACAGATATTAACTCAAAATGAATAAAGACCTAAACGTAAGAACTAAAGCTTTAGAGTTCTTAGAAGGAAACACAGATGTAAATCTTAATGACCTTGGATTAGCAATGGTTTCTTAAATACGGCACCCAAAACATAAGCAACAAAAGAACAAATGGATAAATTAGACTTCATCAAAATTAAAATCTTTTGTTAGCTTCAAAGAACACTATCAAGAAAGTGAAAAGACAACTTACAGAATGGGAAAAATGTATGCAAATTAAGTCTGATAAGGGATTAGTATCCAGAAAATACAAAGGACTCTTCAACTCAAGTATAAAAAGACAACTCAATTAAAGATAACAGGGTGAAGGATTTGAACAGACATTTCACCAAAGACAGAGAAATGGTCAATAAGCATATGAAAAAAGATCCTCGTCATTAATTATCAGGGAAATGCAAATCAAAGCCCAAATGAGATACCACTTCATAACCACTAGGATGTAATAAAAAGATAACCAAGACAGATAATAACAACTGTTGGTGGGGATGTGGAGGAACTGGAACCCACATACACTTGATGGTGGGAATGTAAAATGGTGCAGTCATTTTGGAACAGTCTAGCCTCAAAAGAAAAGGGTAAGCACAGAGTTACCAAATGACTTGGGAATTCCACTCCTAGGTATATACCCAAAAGAACTGAAAACTCAACAAATCTGTACACAAATATTCATGGCAGCATTACTCATAAATAGCCCAAAAGTGGAAGCAGCCCAAATGATCAACATCTGATGAATGGCTAAACAAGATGTGGTATAGCCCCACAATGGAAGAGCTGGCCATAAAAAGGAATAAATTACTGATTCATGCCACAACATGGATGAGCCTTGAAAACATTATTTTAATTGAAAGAAGCCAGTTATGAAAGGCCAGATATTGTATGAATCCACTTAAACAAAATGTCTAGAATAGGCAAATCTATAGAAACAGAATGTAGATTGATGACTGCCAGGAAATAGGGGTGAGGGCGGGGATGGGGGAGTGACTGCTGATAGGTATGAGGTTTCTTTTTGGGATGATGGAATGTTCTGAAATTAGATAGTAATGGTGACTGCACTGAAGTGTACATGTTAAAAGGATGATTTTAAGGTATAAAAT
>JAQZBX010053870.1:0-18802 GCA_029593785.1 Cabassous unicinctus | reverse complement strand
GTGCGGTGGGCTGATGCAGCAACCTCACGGCAGGAAGCGGGTGTGGCTCAATGGATAGAGCACCCGTTTACCATACGAGAGGCCCTGGGTTTGCTTCCCGGCGCCTCCTTGTGAGGGCAGGCTGGCTCGCGCAGCGCCTTGGGCTGATGAGGCAAGACCTCACAGCAAGGGGGAGATAAGCAGACACAGAGAAGACACGCAGCGAATGGACACAGCAGCACAAGCAGCAAGGGGGGGGGATAAATAAAAATAAAAATAAAAAAAAAGGTAAGAGGAGAAGCTTTAAGATGAGGCTTAATAACCTGGAGGGGGTCAGACAAGGTTCCCTGAAAAAAGGATCTTTATGTCTGAGATCCAAAGACTGCAGGGGAGTATATCAGGCAAACAGCATGTGCAAAGACCCCGTGGCAGGGAGAGCCTTCCTTCATCCAGCAACTATTGAGAGGGGAATTTGCATGTGCCAGGCACTGCGCAGGGTGCGGGGTCAGAGAAATGGGCAGAGCAACTTCTCCCTGACCTCTGCAGCTGCCTAGTACAGCAGACAGGCACAAAGCAAACAATCACACAGATATCCAAGAATAATGCTGGCTAATGTGCTCTGAGTCCAGCTGCCATGCCATCAGTGGTTCTTAAAGGGAGGTCTGGGGAACCCTAGGTGGCACCCAAGATCCCTCTGGGGAATCTGCGAGGTCAAAATTATGCATGGGTTCCAAATAATTCATGTAGCTACTGTGCCCTCAAGGAAGTGAAGCATCCCTCTACCCGCTCCTTAAGTGTGGGCTGTGTACAGGAACTTCCTTCCAAAGAGTGTAGTGTTGAGCAGTGAAAAAGAGTAACTTTACAGTAGAGAAGTCTGGCAAACATGACCTCAGCCAGATGATCAAGGTCACCATCAGTAGTGGTGAGTCATGTAGATAGTATGTGGCCTTGATAGGATTTGATGAGAATGACCCTTTCCCTCTGTTGTCTTCCTCCCAAGAACACATAACTTCAGTCTAATATGAGGAAAAAAAAAGCAGCAGATAAATCCCATGAGGGACATTCTGCAAAACACCTAACCAGTATTCTTCAGAACTGTTAAGGTCATCAAGAACAAGGAAATTCTGAGAAACTTTCACAGTCAAGACAAGCCCAAAGAGATGTGACAACTAAATGTAGTGTGGGATCCTGGATGGGATCCTAGAGGAGAAAAAGAAATTAAGTAAGACCTAAGGAAATCTGAATAAAGCGTGGACTTAATCATAACATAACACATTGGTTAAATAATTGTGACAAATGTACCATATTAATATAAGATGTAACTAATAGGGGAAATTGTATATGGAGTATATGAGAACTCTCTGTATAGCTTCACAAGTTTTCTGTAAACCTAAAACTATACAAAAATTTAAAGTTTACTAAAAATAATCATGCATGGGCAAAAGATCCATTTAAAGTGCAAGATGGACCAACAGGTTTTAATTTTAATGTAATCGAGTATGAAAGATTCATTAATGCAGTTTCAGAATCCACATTGCAACTAACTTTTGGGAAACTACCATTTGTCGAATTTTGATGTAGTATCAAAGAAAAATATCCACAATTATCTATAAAGGCTATTAGAATACTCTCCTCTCTCTTTTTCAATTCCATATTGTGTGAAGCCAGATTTTTTCTTATAAAAATTAACCAAAATATATTGCAAAAAAATGAATGCAGAAGTATATATGAGAATCCAGCTCTCTTCTCTTAAGCCTCTATTAAGGAGATTTGCAAAAATGTAATGCAATGCCACTCTTCTCATTTTTAGATGAATTAAAATATTTAAAATTTTTCTCAGTTGTCATTTCTACTAATATCAATTAGTAGAAATTAGATATTAGCCCTATGAACAAGAATTCTTTGGGGTTGTCCATAATTTTTAAGAGTTAAAAGAGTCCTAGGACCAAAAACTTTGAGACTCACAGAGCTAAATAAATACTTCATTTAATTGTCACAACCACCTATTAGGCAGGCAATGTTATCCCACTTTGCAAGTGAAAAAAACTGAGGAACAGAGAGGTATAGTAACCTGCCCAGGGTGACCCAGTAATTAAAGGGACTGAGCCAGGATTCCAACCTGGGTCACTAAGCTCCCCTGACGGCGTTTATCTTTGGATTTTCCCCCTCCCTTCCAGGTCTGCGAGCTCTGCAAAGGCGTGGCCCTCGCCGACAGCCCCGTGGTCTACTCAGACAGGGCGGGTTACAGCAAGCAGTGGCATCCCGCCTGCTTCGTGTGCGCCAAGTGTTCAGAGCCGCTGGTGGACCTCATCTACTTCTGGAAGGACGGCGCGCCCTGGTGCGGCCGCCACTACTGCGAGAGCCTGCGGCCCCGGTGCTCGGGCTGCGATGAGGTGAGAGCACCCCGCTGATGCGTGGCTCCCCTGATGCGTCCTACAGATTGGGAAAGTGAGTCTCAGGCCTCGCTTTACTCTCTTAGCCTCCGTTTTCTCCTCTGCAGAGTGGGGCTAACTTTAGTTCCCACCCAAGGGATTGTTGGGACAAGTCCTGTCCTTGCTGCACTGCCTGGAGTTTAGTAAATCCGCAGATCCTCCTAATGGGAGGTGCACCAGGAGCCAGATTGCCATGTTCAAACCCGGCCTCTGCATTTATCCATCAGGTGACTTTGGGCTGGTTACCTAACTCGCGTGCCTCGGTTTTATCTATTATATAATGGGAATGCTCTTAGTACCCATCCCTTGGAGTTGCTGAGGATAAAAGAGATAACGCAGGAAAATGCTTGGCACAAGGCCTCACCTAGTAAATTATAAATGGTAACTGCTGTTAGTCTTATGATAATATATGATATAAGTATAATATTACTCTGACTATAACATAACAATATCACATAACAATACAATGTAATAGCTAGAGATGTTAAGGAAAGAGTTCAATTCTCCCATATGGATTTGGACCAGAGGAACTCTATATTAATGACAATTATGAAAACTGGCAATATCATATTTATCATAGTAATAATTACTATCTGCATGCCTTTGGGAACAGGAAACACACTACCTTCATCTTTGGTACATATAGGGTTTAGAAATGTCATCTTCATATTAAGCCAAAATCTGTCTCCTCCCACCTTCTACGTATTGGTCTCCAACTGAAGTTAAGGAACCACAATCCTTTTACCTAATATCTGCATGATCAAGAAATACTAAAAAGGAAAGGGTCCTTTAAAAGGACTGTCAGCAGGCTTGCCCCATTAACCCCCCTTTTGTGAGGACAACAGTACACCCTATGGACTTAACACATACACTCTACACTGTTAGAGTAAGCTGGAGGAAACAATACTCTCTCCTTTATTAGGTCTTACAATGGGTCAGTAACTTGCCACATACTTTATATTCATTGTACCATTTAAACATCATACCAATCCTTTAGGGAGGGACTATCATTATCCCCAGTTTACATTTGAGAAATGTGCAGCTCAGAGAGATCAATGATGATTACATAGCATTGATTTTGTGTCAGTGACCATTCCAAGCCTTTCAGATGTATCAGCCTATTTAGTATTCATAGAACTCTATGGGATTGGTAGTATTTGCATCCCCACTTTACAGCTGTGAAAACTGAGGCACGAGAAGGCTAAGTAATATACTCAAGGTCATGAAGCTGGTAAGTGTCTAAGTGAAAACTTGTACTCAGTTCCTGTTTGACTCCAAAATCAGAAGGCACATTTAACCAGCATGCTATTCCGCTCTTTCTGAGCCTTAGGGGTTCCTTACCATATATATATTCCTGAGGGTCACTTTGTTTCAAGCCCCAGGAACCCCGAGTATTCTTGCTCTTGAAGACAGACTGTTGGTGGCACCTCAAGCTTAGCTGTAGTTAGGTGTGTAATCCCATCTCAGAACACAACTGGGCTTTGGATTTGGCTCAGAGAATCAGAGACGCCAGATAAATAAAAACCTGCCCGAGATGAAGGATTTTTTTTTTTTTTCTATCTGAGAAGCTAAGATGCAACCACCTTCCCCAAGCACTATACTCACTGCCTCAAGTTTATGTCCACTGAGGCGTTTAGAGGTGAAAACGAGAATGCGCTAGATTCAACACCCTCCCACAACTTGTCCTTGATAGACTCTCTCTACCTTGGGACGAAACCTGAATCATGCCTTTCTTCCGCTCCCCTCCCCAGATAATATTCTCAGAGGACTACCAGCGTGTGGAAGGCCTGGCTTGGCATCGGAAGCACTTTGTCTGTGAGGGCTGCGAGCAGCAGCTGAGTGGCCGGGCATACATCATCACCAAGGGTCAGCTCCTCTGCCCAACTTGCAGCAAATCCAAACGCTCCTGAAAGCCTGCCCACCGCCAGCAGGAATCCACAGGACCTCACCGAGCAGGAGAGCCAGTGTGCGCTGAGGCCATCCTACGGTTCTGATGCCACAGCCTGCCAGCAGCATAAACACTGATATTTTTTTTTTCCAGTGGGAATATAGAGAGAGAGAGATTTTTAGGTTGGGTGGTGGTGGATTCTTGAGGGTCAGTAGTTTCAAAGCCAAAAACATTCAGAGGAGTCTTCCGATGGAGCTATTTTGTTGTTGTTGTTTTCCCAGCTACAACGAAATAAGGCACAAAATGGTCTCCCACAAGGCACCTCTAGGAGGAGTTTCCCGGAATGCAATTCTGAATGATCAAATCATGTAGCTATAGGATATGCGTGCTTTTTCCATGACAGGGGAGCTCCTAGAGTAGCAGGCTGGGAGCCCAACTATCACTTGTTGCCTCCTTTTCCAATGGAATTTGAATTTTTAAAAAAACTTTTTTTGGCATGATCAACCTATCAATAAAAGTTTTATGAATTCCCACAGATATCCTTATCTAGTTATTTATACTGTGGCAGTGATTTTACAGGATCCGTTGGACTCCATGGCCCTGAATGCTGGTGCTGGCAGAAATACTGTAAATGCTAATGAGCTTCCCCTCGATCATGTCCCATCAGACTTATTTGGGGAGTAGAGGTCTGTCGGCGTGACTTCGCAGGCTCTGCTGCCGATCGCCGACCACCGCCGACCACTGCCGCTTTCTGCCGCCGCCACCGATCACCACCCCCGGGGCGGTTCCCTTGGCGATCGGGCAGTCGGGGGACGAAGGGAGCGGGGTTGCGGCCCACCGGGCTCAGGCGTCCCCGAGCACAGCGAGCCAAAGGTCGGGGTCTGCGTTTCGAACCGCAGACAAGAGTGGGGAGACGGACACTTCCCGGTTACCAGCGGATGAGGAGGAACGAATATGGAGACTATCGCACAATCCGGAGACAAGGCTGGGCTTCCAAGTCCAAGTTTATTAGGTGGGCTCTGATATTTATAAAGAGCGGGAGGGGTGGAGTGAAACGAGGGAAGGGTAAGGCATACTGGGACGATTCTGATTGGTTGGGATGGGTTTATGTCCATATAAGGTATATGCTAGAAAGGGAGCGGTGCCGAACTGCGATGGCCATCTTGAAGCACATGGCAAGGAGGGATTGCCACAGATGTCAGCAGCCGATTGGCTGTGGTAGCTGCAAAGGCGTCCGCTCCTGATTGGTTGCGGCATTTGGCGCCAAGGATCTGTCCACACCTCGGTTGCATTGGCGCCAAGGAGCTGTCCACATCTTGGTTTTCTCGGGCAGTGCGCTTAGAGCTTCCGTACCGCCCTCGCCCCTCCCCCACACCTCCTCCCACAGAGGTCCTCAGTACAAACTTCCCACCCCCCAGTCTCAGGGACTCCCCAGATCACTGTTGGAAACATGATCATCACTTTAGCCTCAGTTTCATGGTGGTCCAAAAAGTGGTCTCCTGGAAAGGATGAGCTGCCTTTTAGCCTGAGACCCAACTCACATGCCCTCAGTGCGCAGACAGATAATGGGTAAGAGGGGTGGAGTGATGGGGACCAGCCAGACAGGACTGCCCAAGCACTGTCAGAGGAAGCAGCCTATTGTTCTGAGCTCATCCAACAGGCATTACATGGGACATGGTCACCAGTGTGGGCTGGTCTAAAGAAATATGAGATTTTTTATGAGAAACCTTCCTATTTTTACCCATCGCCCACTGAACATTGAATAAAGCAAATAACAGGTTGTCTGGACCAGATTTTATCTCCCTTTTATGGTGTCTCTGAACATTTTCCAGCCCCCAAATTAGTTTTCTTCCCAAAATTTCTAAGAAAAGACATCTGTTTATTCTACTGGGGATATTAGAATGCAGAAGAGACAGGTCCTAAGAGCTCACTGTGTGGTCATCAGTGGCCTTCTTTTCTTCTTACTACTTCCCCATCTGTTGCCAAGTTTCTCACCATCTCTTGTCTACCATACCCCCATTCACATGCTTTGTTTTACCAAGGTTATTGTGATAGCCTCCTAAGTGGTTTTCTGTACCCAGAACTCCTCTCTCCAGCCACCCTCAATTTCCCTGTCAGGTCCATCTTCTCAAAGAGAAGCACTGAGTATGTCTTGCTCTGCCACCCTTCATGGCTCGCTATTGCCTGTCAAGTTAGGAACAAGTGCTTACCGTGACATTTGAATCCTTCCAAAATTTAGCTTAATTATCTTTCTGGCCATAGAACCCTTTATTTTCGTAGATTTCTATTTCCCTGTTTCTCCAGGACCCAAAAGATTCAGAAACTCCCTTTGATCAAGGCCTCGTCTGTGTTTTTTCTAGTTCTGTTCTGGTTATCTGAAGGCCAACTCTATCTGTTGAAATTCTGTCTCTACTTTAAGGCACTTCTCAAACATAACCTGCTTCTCAGATCCCTCCCTGAAGTACCAATGGAATATTCACTCATTCATTCATTTATTCATTCCACACATATTCATTGAGCACCACAGAGTTCCAATGCCCATCCTAAGTACAGGGGATACAGTATGTACAAAAAGAACCATGACCCCTGTCCCCGTGACTTTTAATCTTGGGGGAAGACAGTCCTCTGGCAAATATTCTCACAAGTCAATGTAAAATTACAGCTACAATGAATGCTATAAAGGAGAGGTCCATGATGCTAGAAAGCATATAAGAGCCGGAGATGCTGGGACAGTGCCCCTGGGACACTTGAACTGATATCTTAAGGATGCATAGACTCTAAGTAGGCAAAGAGGGGAAAGCCGATTGTTAAGGATAGATACGTGGATGGCATGTACAAAGGCCCTGTGGCTTCAGCAGCACAAGCTAATTCTACAACTATATACTGGTGTTAGACATGCTGCAGTGAACATGGCCCATGGAACAGTCTGAAAGAAGATGGGGGTGGCAGGAGCCCAGAGGTGATGGTGAGGGTGGGCACTGAGGTTTGAGAGGTGGGCAGGGACAGCCTGCTCCAGCTTGTTGGGCAACAGCAAAGACCAGTCTATCCTTGAAGCAATGGAGGCTTCAAAGAGTTTTAGATGGAGGACAGTTTAGACTGGGGGATTATTAGATATGACCTCATCTCTGTTAAAACCTCAACATAACTCTTGGTTGACTTTGTTGTGATCCC
Organism: Cabassous unicinctus; assembly: GCA_029593785.1. NCBI lineage: Eukaryota > Metazoa > Chordata > Mammalia > Cingulata > Chlamyphoridae > Cabassous > Cabassous unicinctus. The sequence continues at coordinate 11,332 of JAQZBX010053870.1, read as the reverse complement.
CTACAACAGTCCTCAGTGGGCACCACCCAGGTCCTGCTGTATGAGTGACACCCCGTCCTTGCACCTAGCACTCCCCTTCCTGGCTTGATCACTGACTCCAACCATCAAAATCCAGAAATTAACACTGATGCATAGCTCCCATTTAATCCTCAGACCCAATTCAAGTTTTGCCAGTTGTCCCAATAATGCATTTTACAGCTAAAGAATCTAGGCAGGGATCATGCATTGCATTTAGTCATCTTGTCTGTTTAGTCTTCTTCAGTTTGGAAGAGTTCCTCATTCTTTCCTTGACTTTTATTACCTTGACTCCGTAGAAAATTAAAGGCCAGTTATTGAGTCCATCTAATTGGATTTGCCTCATGTTTCCTCTTAATGAGAGTCAGGGCTGACATTTTTGGTAGGAATACCACAGACAGGATGCTGTTTTCTTTTCATTGCTTCCTGTCAGATGGTACAGGATATTCATTTGTTCCATTAGAGGTGAAGTTAACTTTGAGCACTTGATTATGCTGGCATCTGCCAGAATTTTCCGTTGTAAAGTTACCATTTTTTTGTGAGGAGGTATCTTGAGACTACGACAGTTGTCTTAGTTTGCCACAGGACTGCCGATACAAAGTACCAGAAATGTGCTGGCTTTTACAAAGGAAATTTATTTGGGGTAAAAGCTTACAGTTCTAAGGCCTTGAAATGTTCAAATCAAGGCATCATCAGTGATGCTTTCTTGCCAAAATCAGCTACTGGTGATCCTGGCGTCCTGCTACATGGTGAGGCAAGATGGCGGCCGATCTCTGCTGAGGTCCCTGCCTTCCCCTCAAGACTCACGACTCCTGGAGTTCAGCTGTATACGATCAGGCAAATGGCAGGGCTTGTCTCCTCAGCCTTGGGATGCTCCATGGGCCCAGCCCATCAGGGGCCTCTTTCTGTGCCTCTGTGCTCTGCTGATTCCAGACTCTGGGACTTCTCTCAGCCTCTCAGAGCTTCTCTGTTCTCATGCAGTTGTCTCTCGCACATGGCAAGATCAATATGATGGCTTCCTTTCTCTATGTGTCTCTTCCTCTGTGTCTCCATTTAAACAAGGCCTGGTAAAAGGGCAGAGACCCAACCTGAGTCATGCTTTACTGACATAGTCCAATCAAAAGTGATCTAATCAACGTCCCATAACACAATCTAATGCAATCAAAGGGTCTCACACCCACAGGAATGGATTAGTTTAAAAAACATTATCTCTTGGGGGGATTCGCAAAATTCAAACTGTCACAACAATATTCTGCTCCTCATCAAACTCCCACCCACTAGTTTTTACAATCCATTGATATTTCTTGACTGAATTAATTATTACTATGATGGTTGCCAAATGCTGTTTTTGCCAACTCAACCATTCCTTTAATGTTTATTAGTTAGCATTCTACTATAAGGGAAAGCTTTATCTTCTCCCCATTTATTTACTCATGTACTTTTTACATCAGTTTGAACTTATGGATTTTTATTTTATTAAATGGTTTATAGTCTATTACTATCATTATTTATTTGGATGCCCAAATTGTCCAGAGTTGGTCCAAGAAAGCTCCTTCAAGCTAGCTTTGCTATGTCCCCAGCATCCTTTGAGTAAATATTCACAGGCTAACACAATAAGGTGTCTAAGTTCATTTTGTATCTTTCCTGCCCCAGCTCTGGAATCAGCTGTTTTCCAACTGCTTCTCTCTACTTAAGCTGGGTGCCACTGGGCTGGAACTCTTGGCACCATCTTGGAACCTTGAGGGGACAAATTTAAGAGCTAAACCAATAAGGTGATGATGATGGTGCTGAGAGTTAGAGAGAATCTAAGTCCTTGGTATGTGTACAGGCTAGTGAACCAAGCTCTAAACTACTTATTACATCAAACAATTTATTTCCTTTTCCTTCATGGGGGGCAAAATATTTCCTCATTCCTTAATATATTTCCTCAACAATATAGTTTTTCATTTTGGGAGATTTTGTTAATTGTAGCCAAAAAAAAATGTGACTGATACCCAAGATGTTTCATGTTGTAGCTTGAGTGAATTACACATTTCTGAAACCATTACCTTTCCTAGTTCATTGGGATTTTTAATGAAATTTGCCCCATGGGGACATGAGCAATAGTGACATGAGCCCTGGACTCACTGGGTTACCAGACTTTGGCTCCAAATGTTTGGCTTCAAATATGAGAAAGTTACATGAAAAGTGAGATCATGTAAAGGCATGTGTATTGGCTGTTGACATCTTTCTCTGCTTTTAACCAGGCAAGATTGGAGATGATGCTACTGGAGGAAGAAGTGGTCCTTCTTCCTCTCAAGTGACTCTTGTATTCAATCATGTTCTACTTGTGTGAAGAAAAATGACCTCCTGGTCGGATTCTCTTGGTTCTGTCATAATAGAATCTGCAGGAATCAATACCAAGTGTCCCTTCGGTTTGAGTTTGAGACACTATTGGGTCTTGAAAGACAGAAAGTTGTTGGACTTGCAGACAGAAAAAATGTCACCCAGGTCTTTCTTGTTGTAAAAGGTGAGTGAGCATCCACATGACTGCAAAGTTCAGCTGGCTTCAAGAACAACAACTGGTTCCAGGGGTTCAAATTATGTAGTAAAGAATCTGCTTCCATGTCTCCACCTTTCACTTCGTTTTCCTCCAAGTTAGCTTCATCCTCAGGCAGGCTCACCCCAAATGGCAGCTAGTGACCTCAGTGAATAGGGAGCATCTCTTTCCCATGTGATTGAAGAATGATTTTGGCCCAACGTGGGTCATGTGCCCAGACCGATGGGGCACTCTGATTGGCAGGGCCTTGAGCACCTGCCGACCTGCCAACCTCTGCAGGGAGGGGAAGGGATTAGAAAAGACACCACAATCAAATCCCGTGGAACAGGTCCCTGCTAGAGAGGAGGGGAAAAGGAAAGCCTGTGGGCAAAGGGGAGCTGGTCCATTCCCTAAAGTGGGGCAAGGGTATTCCAAGTGGATAAGGCAACAGAAGCAAAGCAGAGAAGGAGCAGTCAGAGAAGCTGGAAGAGGACCAAACCAAGGAATCGGGAGACAAGACTGTGTCACTGGAGGAAGTGTCTCAAATGGAGACATCACAGGATTTGGGGAACTGAGGCTGGGAGAAGCTGCAGTAAAAAGTAAAGATGGAAGCCAAGTCACCAAACTCACGCTGAAGTAATTATAAGGCCACTAAAAATCTCATTTGTTTGGATTTTTTTTTAAGTACTGGAAAGCTCAGACATGTTTTTAAAGTCCTAGATAAAATGGTATTCCCTGGATAAAATGTCTAAAGAGTTTTATAGTGGGTTTTTATTTTAGTCTATGAAACATGATGGAGACTTACTGAATTGTTTTTATGGGAAACGTTTAATAAATGTGAAGGGTGTACTTCCATGAGTTCAAATATGGAAAGTTTTAAAATAGAAGAGTGACACAAGCATCTAATGATCTCAATATGTTAGGTTTTGCAGGCCGCTGGCACAGCTTCTGGTTTTTAATAAAATATATGAATTATGAAATATTGTTGCAAGGAATCGCAAGCCTTTGCCCTACAAGGGAATAGTTTGGGCTTCAGTTGACAGGAAAGCTTGGTGGAGTTCATCTTCAGCTGATAAGGGGAGAGGGAGCAGAAGCAGATGGGAGGGCACCCTTGGCCAACAAATGAAGTGGGCTGCCTGGTGCCAAAGCTGGACAGCAGAATCTGCTCCAGCGGGAGCCCGGGGCCAAGTAGGAAGGCCTATTACTATGTCTCCTGTGTGGTCTCCCTCTGCAGGGGAGGTGCCTGTGACATCTTGAACCAAAGTATATACACTGAGCTTTTGGTGTTTGGGAAGGCTATCTGGAAGGCCTCCCATTGGCCCTGTTTGCCTTCCAGGCTCAGCACAAGTTCTCTCTCCTCCAGGAAGCCCTTGCTGATTGCTCCAGGTTTTCCTTTAGGCTCCCAGAGTCTCAACTGACCATGTCATTGATTTGGCCTCTGCCCAGACTGTGTTTGTATCAGACTCTGTGGTTTGTCTTCCTGATAATAGACAACTCAGTCACTTAGTAGGTCTTTCATTTGCTCTGCATTTACTCTCAGCACCTATTATGCCTTGGGTGCAGCACTTAGACTTGGAAAGACAGTTGTAGACAATATAGGCAGGATCCCTGCCCTAGGGGCTTTAGAACCCATCAGAGGAGAGCAATAAAGAAGCAGGCAGTTATCTACTCTGACCTGCCTGAATCCCAGCAGGATCCCAGCTTGTGTTCCTTCCCAGGCCTGGTCTCGCCCACCAGCTCACCAAATACATCCAGGCATGTCTGGCCACATGACATTGTCACGTGGTGGGCTTTGGAGCTAGACTGCCTCAAGCCTAATCAGCCTCTACTGAGGCAGGCTAGATTAGGAATCAATAGAGGGATCTGGAACCTGGCAGAAAACTCGCTGCCATTAAAAACGTGGCCATGGATACCCCAGAAGATGGCTGCTGGAAGAACCTTGCAAGAAACTCAATTCGGACCAGGGTTTCCTCTGGAAGCCAGGAGAAGCCCCGGATATTCTCCAGGGGCCTTATCATTGGGCCTTCCTGGGGGATTGGTGGGTGGGGTAATCAATCAAAACAGCAAACACCTGGGACTCCTCCCCCGACATTAGCAGAGGGGCAGAATAATTAATGGTTTAAAAAGCAAGCTCGAAATCCAAATGCCCTGTTCCCTCCTTTTTCTCCCCCTGCCTGGATGAGCATGCAGATAAACCTGGGGATTTGTAATCTGTAATGGGAAATTGTGGTCTGTAAATCAGCCCTCTTGATCTCTTTTCAGCCCCTTCCTCTCTACCTGGGACCTTTAATCTATTATTTTCTCCCATTTCTCTTCTCTCCATTCCTTAATAAATTACTGGCCTAACTGACCTGGTTTGCTCTTAAAATTCATTTTTTGTAGCTTAGCCAAGAACCTAGACAAAATCTGGCAACACTACTGTGTCGCCTTAGATTAGCCACTTAATGTTTATATGTCTAAATGTCCTCAGTGTAAGATGGGCATGGTAATAGTATCCGCCTTATAGGGTTGTTGTGAGGATTAAGTGAGTTTACGCATGTTAAAGAGTTTAGAAGGACTCCTGGCATCCAGTAAGTGTCCAATAAGTGCTGGCTATTATCATTATAATTGCTTTTATTACTCAGCAGGAGGCTCTGGAAGATGACTCCAGTTACAATCTCCTCTACTCTTGTAAACATTTTTTTAATTCTAGATATATTTCTTAAAGTCCATCAGCAAATTTGCTTATAGTTTTCTTAGTTCTAATCTCTGAAACCTTCTGACAATGACCTCGTATGACCTGCCCACAGAGGGAGACATTTTGGCATCTTGATACACATATATACACACTGCAAAGGTAGCAAGCAGCGTTCTCATCATAAATAAGAAGGGGAGATCTAGATGGTAGAAAAGACCTGGGGGCAAAGAAATTTTCTTCTTCCTGGTCCCAGAACTGCAAACAATAACCTTGGAATCTTTGAGAGCTTTTTCCATGGAGTGATAAATTACGGAAGAAACAGAAGCCTGATTCCTAAGCACTAGTTCTTCAGAAAACGAGTTTTAAATCTAATCAATATGCACATTTGGGCATTTGTTTGATTGGAAGAAGGACCAGGTTCAATCACATTCCCATTTGTTGGTGATCAATTGCTTTGCTTTAAAGAGGTAGACTGTCCAAAGCTTTTCTATGCCTTCTGTGGCAGTTTGAGATTATTTATGAATTCCAATAAGAAAGATTATGTTTGTAAACTGGTCTGTTCCTCCAGGTGTGATCCCCCTTCAATTGTATTAGATTCAGCTGAGTTGTCTTTAATTATGTTAAGATTAGGATTTTGATTCAACCACATCAGTAGGGTGTTACTCAGGTTGAGTCCCTGCCCCCTTGGTGGGCTGATATGAATGGACACTCACTCAAGAAGACACAGAAGAAGGCACGGGAAGAAAGAGCTCCACAGAAACACAGCAGAGGAGAGAACTTTGATCCTGCAGCCCCGAGAAGAGATGAGCCATTTGCCTGATAGTTTGCAGCTGAGGAGAACAGAGCGCTGAGCTGAGGAAGCCCGGAAAGAAACAAACCCTATGCCAGCCTACAGCTGAGATCAGAAGAAGCTGGGCCAACAGAGCCTTAAGAGGAAGAAGGAAGGGGAGACCAGGCCCGCCATCCTACAACACATGGCAGCTGACTTGCCATCCTACAACACATAGCAGCTGACTTGCCTTCCTACAACACATGGCAGCTGACTTGGGTGAGAAAGTACCTCTTATGGTACGTTGAGTTGGAACTCTTTAGGGCCTTGTGACTGTAAGCTTTTACCCCAAATAAATACCCTTTATAAAAGCCAACAGTTTTCTGGTACTTTGCATCAGCACCCCTTTGGCTAATACACCTTCCCACTGGGCAATTATATTGAATGTGACAAGTGGTAGCAATGTCAGGGCATCTTTCTATGCACTTACTATATGTTTACATGGGTAAGGCACCTCGAATGGCAACTTGTACCTTTACTATCCAGAAACACTTGTGCATTTATTGAACAATGCACAATAAATATTAATGTGGTGGTGGTGGTGGTTATGCTTAGATTGGCAGGTATTTATATCTCCAATAAAGAAAATCAGAGCATGCATTGGAAGAAGAAAGACAAATATCTATTAAACACCTGTGTATCAACAGTGTTCACCCATTTTCTCTCTTAATCATCCCGTTCAATGACCCTTAATCGAACATTTTATTTGATGCACAAAATCTTCAAAAACAGGGACACAGGGACAAGGAAGGGGAATGGGGTTTTTAGGATGACAGAGGTAGGAGTGCCTGCTTCTGCCCCAGCTGGAAGGCTTTTTCAGAAATTTTGAAATGCCAAAAGCTGCTTCCCTTCCAATCCCTTCTAAAAAGCTTCAGAGGGGCATGTCCCAGAGACTGTGCCTAACTGTATTATTGAAAAACCTACACACGCTTTGCTTGGTCCAGCCATTCCTTCGTCATCCACAGACCCCCAGACACCACATACGACCACTGCCACGTCACAGCAGGGCCTGAAAGCCTCTCTGTGTGCCCGGGAAGGGGGCCCGGTGGGGTCCAAGGCCACCCAAGCAGTCATCTTGGATGGATGGACAACTCCAGCAAATGAGCCCTCCCCAGCCTGGCATTCCACGAAGGCCATTTTTCACCCTCAAGAAAACCGTGCCAGGTGATTTCAGTTCCCGAGCGTAGCCCCACTGAGGCCCCAGCTCTTCAATGAGGATGGGAAAAGGTCCTCTCAGAGGCAGACACAAGGTGCCAACAAGGGACCGGTGGTGCTGGTGGTGTCATCATGGCTGTTTTTGCCATTGGCTGGCGCCATGTCGACGTGGGCTACTCAACCTTGTTGGGCCTCAGTGGCACCATCCGTAAAATGATGCCCATATAACATTGCCTGAAATGGGGGGTAGGAGGGGGAAATGCAATCACAACTGTGAAAAGGCCTTGAGATCCCAGGGCATGGGAGAGGAGGGGCACATGTAAAACACAGATTAGCTGGGCCAGAGACTGGGGCTGTTAGGGCGAGAAGCAGGCCAGGCCTTACTGACATCCTTGCTACTCAATGGGTGGTCCCTGGGCAGCAGCCTCAGCATGGACCTGGGAGCCCCACCAGACCTGCTAAATTGGAATCTGCATTTTGAGGAGATCCCAGGTGATTCCTAGGGAGGTCAAGGGCTTAAACACCCTGTCCTGTCTCTTAACCAGGTGTCCCTATCAGAATCTCCCAGAGATTCCTTGGAAAGAAGCATGGCTGGGTCTCCCACTGGGAGGCAGATTTTGATTCTGGAAGTCTGGGATTAGAGAAGATGTATTTTTAACAAGCTCTCTCACTGAGTCTAATGCTTTCCCCCTGCTGAGTGTCCATTGGTCCACTCCAAGGTTTTCAGTCCTGGCTGCATATTAGAACCATCGGCAGAGCTTTTAAAAAAATACTGATGTCTGGGACTCTACCCCAGGAGATTCCTGGGGCCCAAGCTTCAGTATTTTTAAGGTTTCCAGGTGATTCTATGGGCAGCAGGGGTGAGAATGACTGATTTTGTCCAACCTGTTCATTTTATAGATAAAATGATGGAGGCCTAGAGAAATAATTTATACAAGATTAGTGGCTGGTCCAAGAAAATCACCCCACCCCTCTGACTCACAGCACCATCTCAGGGTAAGAAGATACCAGAAACAGTTAAATAAACATCCTTCTGTAAGAGGTCACACAAAGATCTATCAGTCATTCACACTTGAGCGCAAATAAGCAAACTTGTTTTTTCAGATCCTAGAGAAGGGGAATATAAGCAGAGCAATTTCAGAACCTGGGCCCTGAGAAGGGGGCTAGTTAGGAAGTCCTGGAAGAAGCCACTCACTGGAGTTCCTGAACCTCACAAGGTGGCAGCAAATACCAAAAGAGGCAGGGAGCTGGCGAAGATACACCTTGCTGAATCTGTCCCATATGAGGAAGACTCAGAACAAGGAGAAGGTAGCATCCTTGACTTAAAGGAAAAAATTGCTCCCCCAAAGAGAGAGAGAGAATACTACATAACAAAATTAATTTGCAATAATTTAAAGGAAAAAAGTTCCAAAAAAATGTGTTCCTTGGATTTTTAGGCCCTGGCCATAAATGGTTCCATGCTATCAATGCTCAATCGGCATCACCTGCATTCCCCATCAAGAGCCACCGGTAACAGAAGGACATTTGTGTTGAGCTGTAGCTTTTCCAGTCCCATCGCCACCTCCTCCAGGAAGCCCTTCTTCCCTCCATCTCCATGGTCCCAGTGTCCTGGGTGTGCCTCTTGTGAAAACCCCTACTGCCAGGGACCAGCAGGAAAACCTGAGGATCATACAGAGCTGGGTTTACCAGTTTCTTAGCAAGGGAGACGTCACCCAGTCTCTAAAGAGGGGAATGTCTCAAAAGGAGGAAGAGAGGGGAGGGTCCTCGCAGGGTTTTCTTGGGGCGGAGTTACTCTTAGGGTGGGTTAGGGGTGAGAGCTAACATAGGAGGTTTAAGCAGAGATGGTCAGGACTTGCAAACTTGGGTGAGTTGCTGGAACAGACGGAGGGCTTATCTTTGGAACACCTGAGGCCATGCAGGTTTCCTGTTAAAACAGTTTGCCTTTGGTGTTGCTTTGGCACAGATGGGCCTGAACGAGCTGATTTGAGCTCAGCTGTTTTGCATGGCATACAGATCAGCTTTGCAAGCCATGGTTGGCGTGCATTTGGCAGATTACGGTTTCTGTCTCTCTCCTTGCTCCGTCATAGCCATCATCACACTATCTCATTTCCCCCACCAGGCCCCGAAGGGCAGGAACCAGGCCTGGCGCATGTTGGGGACCCAATAATGCCCAATGAATGAATGCATGCATTTATTTTTTTGTCACTTATGTCTATCTTAATATGTAACAAAGCTAATTTTCTTTCAAGATGGCAGTACTTCAGAGAGCTCGCTTGCTGGCTTCCTTATCCCTTTACTGAGCCTGGGCTGCACTGAAAATTGTTAATTCTGAATTAGCTTGGGTTTCCCACTGGTTCTCACTCCTATGACTAGGAATTGGAGGGACTTCGTGGGGCGTCTGGTTCAATGGGCCAGGAAGAGAGTGTCAAATTTAAGGAAGCACGCACTCTCAGGCTCATGCCAGGGCAGGGTCGGCACCTGAGCGTGCGTGCCTCCTTAAATTTTGCAGCCCAGGTTCCGCACTCACCTCACCCTCATCCTGGCCCTATGCTGCTCTGTAGAAGGATCCCTCTAAGGTGGCTGTTGAGCCTCAAATAGCTCAGCCTCTGTGGCAGGGAGCTTACTAACTACCTCTTTTTTTTTTTTTTAATATTTATTCATTATTGGCCTCAATGATCTATAAGAACTAAATCACAACAGCTACTACCAATAATAATATTATATTTTTATTACTAAACTAGCTACCTCTTGAAGTAAATTATTCTGAAGGTGATGCTGATGGTAAAAACGGTATCTTAGACTATGGTTCGTCAGGCATTTTTGGAAGTCCGGCTTCTGTGCTCAGCTCATTTTTATATTATCTTAGTCAATCCTCACAGTCATCTAGGGCAAGAGGTGGCAAACTACAGCCCTCGGGACAAACTCAGCTCCCCCTCACAAACATTCCCCCCCATTTTTGTAAATAAAGTTTTATTGGGAACACCTCCATGCCCATTCGTTTACATGTTGTCTGTGGCTCCAAGGGCAGAACTGAGCAGTTGTGACAGAAAGCGTATGGCCTGCAAAGCCTAAAGTACTTACTCTCTGGTCTTCTACGGAGCTTGCCATTCCCTGGTCTGGGGACAAGTACTATCACTACTCTCCTTAGATGAGGAAACAGAGGCTTAAAGAAGTTAAGACACTCGCTCGGAGTCACTCAGCTATGTAATAGCCAAGGGATGAGGTGAACTCAATTTGTCTTCGAAGCCTGTCGAAGCTGTTAACTATTCCCCTCCAGCCCCTCTTTCATCGTTCAAGACCTCCTTCCTTACTGGTGAAGCATATCTGCCATTTCAGAGTCAGGTTTATGTGGTGGATGTTTTAAGAACGAGCGGCTGTTTCTATCCTCGGGCTCGTAATGGGTCCCAGAATGCCCTAAGAGAACACCTGGGAGAAGGCTGGGAAACTGTTGTATAAACAGTATATGCACCAGACCAGACATTTTATTTCTCACCTAAACTCACTCTAGATTAGAAATAGCTCAAGGGCTTCTAATTCAGAGTGCAGAGACCAGCACACCCCACTGACATCACACCACGAAAATGAAACACTAGAGAATGTGTAAGACTCACCTGGGGATCTTGTTAAGCGACCGGTTCTGGTTCAGTAGGTCTGGGCAGGGCCTGAGACTCTGCATTCACAGCAGGCTACCGCTTACACTGATGCTGCTGGCCTGAGGACCACATGTGGAGGAGCAAGACCACAGGGTGTTAGATCTGAAAGAGTTGGTCAGAAGGTACGTAATCCAACACCTCACCTGAGAAGTGGGGAAACTGAAGGCCAGAGAGTGGAAAGAGTTTTGCCAGGATCACAGCAAGTTCAAGGTAGAGTCAAGGCCAGAACCCAGGCCTCCTCACCTTTCCTGGATCTGCTGCTAAACCAGGGATGGGGGAAGCGGTTGTGGCTCAGTGGATAGAGCCCCCGTTTACCATATGGGAGGCCCCGGGTTCGCTTTCCGGGGCCTCCTTGTGAGGGCAGGCCGGCCCGCGCGGCGCGAGGGGCTGATGCAGCGGGACCTCACAGCGAGGGGAAGATAACCAGACACGGAGAAGACACACAGCGAATGGACACAGCAGGCACAAGCAGCAAGGGGGGGATA
>JAQZBX010053869.1:0-18787 GCA_029593785.1 Cabassous unicinctus | reverse complement strand
TGAAAGAAAAAAAAAAAAAAAGAAAAAAAAAGCACTGTGCCAATATAGCGCCTATTATTCCAGACATTTTTCCATAAATATTAGATTGAACCATACAAAATTGCTGCCATTTGACCTTTTTGATCCACGAAACAGCAATTTCATGTGATTTAACCTAATACCTTATTTTACCAGATTAAAATGCCTTGAAGATTTTTGTGATTTTGTATTCATATAAATTACATTTACTAATAGTAAATTTTATTTCAAATTTCAGAAGGCCCAAATTAATTTCTATCAGAATATTTATTTAAATTGGCCCTTAGGTCTTCAATAAATATTAGTGTAAAAAAGGCTAGAGGAAGGAAAAGAAGGAGGGAAGTTGGTTGCTTAGTTGACTTCTACTATTAATAAAATTTTAATCTACTCCTAGACTCAGTTAACCAGCCTGTGGGACTAATAACATTTTCAGAGAGGAAGAGCATTTCATTTACATCCAGTACATGTTTACTGAACATTTATCATATGCCAGGGACTGTGCTAGGTACTAGGGAAACAAGGGCAAGTAAAATAGTGACCCTTGTCCAAACAAAACTTACCATCTAGTGCAGGGCACAGCGAGTCACACTATAGCGTGATACGCACCCAAAGAAGTGCAAAGAGAACTCACGGGTTGGTTATCTAAGCCAGATTGAGGCTCGGGGAAGACTTCCTAGAGAAATGCAATCTAAGATGAAACCTGAATAATGCCTAAGAGAGGGCATGGCAGATCAGAGGAAATAAAAGAAATCCAGAACACAGAGCATTACAGAAGAGAGGGAAGACGTGGCAGAGGTGGCTAATAAAGGAAATAAGGCCTAGCTCCAGCAGAGATTTGGGCCAGATTAAGGATTTTGGACTTTGTCTGACAGGGAATAGGCATCCAGTTAAGGGTTTTGGCAGGAAGCTGACATAAGTAGAGGAGCATTAGAGATATCACTGAACTGAAGAATCGAGAGTGTAAGGGAGAAAGGGAAATGCAGGCTTTTGTCTTTAAGAACTATTAGTAGCTCCCAGAATCATTGCGAGGGGTGAAGAAAGAGAAATCTTGCTGAACTTCCAGGAACAATTCCCAAAAAAACTGGGCCAAGAAGGGAGCTGCTGCCCCTGGCACAATTAGGAGATGAGGCAGCAGCTCCACAGCTGCCAGCTTCAGGGCAGCCACCTGGCAAAGGCAAGAGTCTGTTGCAGTAATCTAGGTCAGAGTGGACGGCAGCCTAAACTAGGATAATGACAGTGGGGATGGAAAGGAGTCACAGATTTGCGACTTAGTTAAGAGGAGGTGGAGAGGGATAGGAAGAGTAAAGGATGACACCCACGTTTCTGGATTGAAGCAACAGGGTGTATGAATAGTGATGCATTATTGGAACAGGATTAAACAAAAGGAAATTTGGTATACAAAACGATGAAGTCACATTTTGGGTTTAAGTAGTCAAGAGATGTGTCAAGAGTGTGGGGAACATCCAGGTAGCCAGTGGGATTCAGGAACATAGTCACAGTTAACTGAAGCCACGAGAAGGCAGAGGTCAGCCAGGGAGGGTACCTCAAGTCAGCCCAGAAGAGGACCTGGGATCCAATCCTGAGGAACTCCACTAACGTTCAGGAGATGGGTAGAGGGAGATCAGCCTAGAAAAGCAGGCTGAAAGAGGCCTGGGAGAGAGAAGAAAAATTGGAGAGAAAGCAGCATGAGGGAAGTGAAGGAAGCAGCAGTCACCAGTGGTACACACTGCCAAGGGAGCAATCAAGGTAAGGACTGAGAACCTGACCACCATTTATTTAAAGCCACAACAAAAACAAAACAGAGAGGGAGGCAAGAGGAGGGAAGGGAAGAAAGCAAGAGGAATAAAGATTGGAAAGGAAGAAACACAACGTTTGTATATGATATAAACATTCAGATTGAGTCAAAAAGACTCTAGATCATCAGAAGTAATTAGAGTTTGACAAGATGGAGAGATAAAGGATCAACTTAGAAAAAAAATCTAACATTTCTGTACACCAGCAATAACTAACTAGAAAATGTAATAGAAAAAGAAGGCATTATTTATAATACCAACAAAAACCACAAAGCATTAAGGAACTAATTGAACAAAGAATATGCAAAACCCTATGGAGAAAAATTTTACACTGTTAAAAGAAGTAAAATAAGACCTGACTAAAAGAGACATTCTATCCTTTTGGATAGGTTAATTTAACAACATAAAGACTTCAGTTCTTCCTAAATTAATCCATAAATTAAATGTAATCTCATCTTTGATTAAGAAAATAATTTTTTTACAAACTCAAACTTATTCTAAAATGCATATGAAATATTAATGGTTAACAAACAGCTAAGTAAGCACATTTAAAACAGAAAAAGGAAAACAAAGACAAAGAAAGGGAACGTGTCCATGAGATAACAAAACAGTATGGAAGATAATGTGGAAGAAGAGCATTGCGACTCATGGGAGAAACCTTATGTGTATATTATCTATGCAACAAAAATAATTTTTTAAAAACCCTTTGTTGTAAAAGTATCAAGTTTGCTGTAGATTTTCCATGTAAAAGAGATAAAATGAGAGAACTGATTATTCTTTAAGATTATTCATTTAAATATAATCAGGAGGAGGGAAATTTACAGGTGCTTTTAATTTTATATTTAGAACAGATTATAGTACCAGGTAAGTACTATGAAGTTTTACCTCATAAATGCCACTATTTCAGTTCTTAATACAGTTTTATTATATTCCACATTAACCCCTAAAATATTTGAGTAAAGCTAATTATCAAGAGATGCATCAATTATAGTCATCTTTCTTCCATACTTGCATAAAAGACCTTCAAATTAAAATAACTAATATTACTCTCCTAAAATTAATGCTATAGCATATGTCCTAAGCAAATGGACCAAGAAAAATAAAAGTAAATTAAAATACAGGATTTTTGAAAGTATTAAACACACCTCTTATAGTTATAAGCAGCACAACTGAATGAAATTAAAATAAGGTAAAACCCAAATTTAATTGAAATCCTAGGGAACCCTCAAAGCTTAGGTTTACATCCCAACTGCTTTATTTCACTTCTGTGGGCTTCTATATGAGCTAGGATGGGAACCTCAGATTTAGCATACACTAAGAACAGTCTAAAGAAAAACCAACATTTATTCTGAAATGAGTTATTTGGAAATTAGACTTGAGTCAGCGCACTGGGGGAAACCCCAGAGCCAATGAACTGAATACCTAAATCCTTACAGATTAGGTAATGTTACAAATATATTAGGTACAGGATTTGAAATCCCCAAATGAAGGATATTTACGTAATAAGAAAGTGCATTTATGTTTCCAACTCCCTTCTTTTCATACAACCCTGAATTTAACCTTTCTTTAGAGCCAGTAAAACCTGCTAAAAAGTGAAAATCATAGAATTTATTTAACTTGTTGTTTAATGTACTATAATATTTCTTCTTCAAGCCTTTTTAAATGCCCCCGCCCAAGTCTACCTCCTGTTGAGTTCAGAAAACTATGAAATTACTATTAAATGGTGTGATATAGTAATCCATAGGTATTCTAAATGTATTAAATTAAGAAAATATACCTTGAACAACAACCTGGCTGCCTGGGACAAAGAACTGCTGTGTGCCATCAGCTGATTGTGCTGCATACTGTACAATTGTAGCACCTGGTGGAGGAGCTCCTGAATTTGTCATTGTTAGTGCCTGTAGTCCCTGAACACCATCAGTTCCTGGGTTAGAAATCTGGATTGTTCCACCTTGGGCTATAGCAACTTAACAGAAAAAGAAAAAAAATATTAGAGAATTCTGAGATTCATTTTTAATAATCCCATATTGGAAGAATATACTCTGGGTCTATGTGTTAACATGGCTTCTCATTCTCAAATTACCCTTATTTCTATATGCTGAGTTGATAAGGAACATCAGTTCATTCCTGGGACAATACTCTGAGAAAAAGCTCATACACACTTGAAAATATTTTATATTGAGGATTGTGTGAAATTCGTAGAACCAACAGAATTTTCCTCCTCCCTGGCATGCATCCAATTGAATTATTTTAGAGGAAGAGTGGAGATGCAAACAAGGAGTGTCCAGCTTCCTGATCTTCTCCATTCTTTCAGATGTGTTTAATTATAGATAAACAACCTTAAGGAATGGTCAATGAAATTTCCATTTGAGCCTCAAATTTGAGCCTCACAATTACAATGAATCTGTACCTTAATTCAGCTAACCTTTTTTCTAACTTATCAAAAGAAAGTAGACTTTAAAGGAATATGTTATATTTTTTGGTTTTAAAACTCAAGGCTACTAAACTGTAACCTTTACCATTTTTGACTATGTCAGGGGAATCCTGAAATATAAAATGTTAAGTTGGAAAGGATGTTAAAAGGTAATTGTATTGACCTGTGCTATAATATTTACCTCTACAAAGAGTCTTGAATAACTACAGCTAATGATCACAAATATATGAGGTAGACTTCCTCTAAATACTGAGATTTGTCAGCCATGTTTTAAAGTAACATTTCCACTTAAAGCTGGAATAAATGTTTTAAAATTTCACTCTACCAAAGTAGTGTTTGAAAAAATACCTCCAAAAAAATAATAAAATAAAATAAAATATTTGAGGGGTCTGAATACTTTAAGATAAAGATTAGGACTGCATGCTTTAGTTTAGACACAGGGTACTCAGTGGAACAAAGAGCTACCCTTTTTTAAAAATCACATAAAAACCAGCTAATTAGACTCTACAATGAAGACAAAAATAAGCCATCATCAGAATAACTTAACACCTATAAGTCAATGTAAATGCCTTATAAGAATGTTATAGTAGTGTCTAAAGTATATTCTGAGTATTTCCAAGTCATCCCCAAACGTTTTTAATGGCATCTAAGCAAAAAACCATGTAAGTGATCACCTGATGGTATAAACCTATCAGAACTATAGAAATAGAGGCAACAACCATGATGATAAAGATGACAACCACCAATCTTCAATTCTTTGACCTAAGGTTCTAGTGCCTAACACCGAAAGATGGGATAAACATTTTTTTTAAAAGATTTCAACACAAATTCTCTGCATTTTAGCTCATTGATAAATTACTATTAGAATACAATCCATAGAAAAGTGAAAATCAGTTGCAGAATGTCAATAGTGCAGAGATTGAGAATCCATGTTATATTACTTTACTTATCTGGCTCATCTAGAGCATTACAGTCTGTACAAATGTTAAAAACAGGATTTCACCACATTTCTCCAAAGATTTCCAGGGTCTCAGGATTTACCCCTTATAATAAAAGGGTTTGAGAAAGATCAAACTATGCTAACTTCTTAAGAGAGATATGAAAATGGCACAAGAGATTTCTTTCTTGGATTTTCATGGCAGAACATGAATGGATTTCATATCTTGCCATATATTTGAAAGTGTATTTTCAGTTGATAATTCGTTTGATGACACAGGAATTGTGCTTTAGAAAGAACAGCCATAGACAGTGTAGACACCACAGTATAAAAAGGCATTAGCATCATTTAAGTACAAGGCCTAGCACAGAGTAGGCACTCAAAAAAATAAAAAAATAAAAACCAACCAACCAACCAATGATGAATGAGGCTATCATTTCCTTCAGACAGACTATACTATAGCCAACATACGCCATTTGTGAATTTAGTGGAGTTAAATGAAATATGGCCTCAAATTCCAACTATAGAACTTAGTTTTTCCACATCAAGACAAGACTAAAGCTTTTCAACTAGTAAATCTGAGGTGAGAGTAGTTGCTTCCAAGGGTAAGAACCATGAAATACGTAGAGAACAAAGATCCTGTTTTTCAAATAAATCTTTCCCCATAGTTCCAACCAAAACTCTGCATTCAGATTGTGAATCCTAACATGTCAAGAAACTATTCCTCTGTCATTTTATCTCTGGTCAAGTTATTATATAATCAGATGTGGAAAATAAAAGTTATACACAGACATTGGCTCAAGGGGGAATACTGTTCCTACTGACAAGTCTCATACTTTAGCATAGATTTCAATTTTATACTGAAGGCACTCTTGATTTTGGCATTAGCCAATGACAGAGGTACTTCCCATTCAAAATGTTATCTCATGTTTGCCAATAAGATTTCTAAATGCTTCGGGTTATTGCAAATAGGCTGTGTGTTTTGAAAAGATTTGAAGAGGAAACTTTTTAAGTTGCAAAATATTTTTAGGACAGCATAATATATATTTTTAGTAAACAGACATCAAGATAAAGTAAGCAAAAGGAAAAATAAGATGAGATTAACTGAATAAATTTAGTCACACATCTTTTGTTTTAGCAAATTACTTTTTTTCTAAATTTAGTATGGGGATTTTCTACAAATTGTGTGTCATCTATTTCACCTTCCCACTCACCCCTAAACCCTTTTTGCTTTTCCTGGAGTATTTCAAAACTATGCCCAGACATCACGCCTAAATAAAATGATTGGCCTTTATCAAAGCCATGAGCTTTAGAAATAAAATGCCTATTTCCCACTCATTTTTACTTTGGGAACCTAGGCTTTATTAATGCTTTCCTGGACTAACACATGCAGCTGAGGCTTTAAGGCTTACAGCCATGGCCACAGACATTTTTGTTGGTAACAATCAGTGTCCACAGTGGTCTATGACTATTTACTGGGACTCAAGCAGAAGTCCCAATAAATGTATACTTATATTTCTAAGAAATCTTTAATAGTATTAGTTTCATAATAACCTAAATTGAATTAAAAATGAACAGCTAGATTATAATTGATAGATGTATACTTTATTATTAATATGATTGATATGTAATATATAACCAATTACATTCTACTCCAATGTCGATTATTAATTGATTCAAGCCTGCTAGTATGTTATTTGCAGACAGTAATGGTGAGCAGAGGCTCGGCCTCGTTGTCCTAGTTGCTCTGGGAGCTATCTAAATAAAACTTTTTTTTCCCCCCTTAATTCTCAGGTGGGCTATACCCCATAATTAAGTAGGTCACCCTACCCATTGGTTGAATGTTGGACACACTGACCTTAAGTAAACAGTCTAGATAGAGTAAAATTCAATAATTTGCTAAATATATTTCTAGTATGTTAGTTTTAGTTTAAGCTGGTTATACAAACGTACTTATATATATCCTTATATGGTCATAGTATTTAATTTCAAATCAATATTAACTCAAGTATGATTTGTCCCCCACTTAACTCCGCCACCCCCACCCCCCCAATTTACCATATACCATGGTAATCAGGATGATATCGATGAACTAATCTAGGCAAAATGTTCTAAAATTTCCTGGGACACAAAGCCATGCTTAAAAATCTAACACTTCCACTGCTCACTGAGCCAATGGCATGAGTAAGTAGAAGTAGATTTTTTTTTCTCCATTAAAGTAAGGGAAATATTACTAGTGGATGAAAATTCAAGAATTTTGGTATGAAAATTTTTTAACCAAAAAAAGTATAAAAGACCTGTATAACCAATAAAGAAGGAAGAAGAGAAAGATGAGTACAAAAACGGTGGAAGGCTGAAAAAAAAAAAAAGTTGAGGACCAAATGAGGAAGGAATAGAATTTATTTAAATTAAGACTTCTGAGCTCTCTTTTTACTTAATGCTGACATCTTTTTAATTCTAAACCTTTACATCAGTTAATTCTAGTTTAAAACCATCTTTATTCCAAACAACAAAAGATTTATAAATGAAACCTCACTGAATTAACTTTAAAAAGAGCTGATCTTCCTCCCAACGAATTCTCAGCTTTTAATGTAAAAAGTGTGCACAAAAAGGAAAGTGCATCCTGCATAAGGCAGGCTAAAGTGGCATCGTGTGATAAAGGGAATAGCAACACCAAGGTTAAAGAGCCAGATTTACATTAGGTAGTACCTGCTATGTTTGCTCTGAAACAGTTACCTTGGGGGAATGTAATTGAAATCATATACCTAATAACAACAAATGTGACTACACTTACATTAGAATGTGTACAATTATCATGTGTAAATTCCTTTTATGCAGAAATGGAATTGGTGTTGATTCACATGAGTCTCCTGAGAATTCTGAATTCTTTAAAGCAGTCAACAAAGCTCCCATGTATCTTTTCACATTGGTGATTTTGGATTGACCCACTTAACTTTAGTGTATAAGAATTACAATAAAAATGAGTTAATAGCGACTCGTTCTAATAGGTTCCTAATAAAATAAGGTAGGAGTAAGCAGAGGCAAGAGATAGGTAGAAAAAAAAATAATTTGAAGTCCTGGGGGATAGTCCTTAATTGGTAAGGCAGGGAGTTGGGTACAGTAGAGAGGGGAATGAGAAGGAAAAAAATGTTGTCATTTAGAAAATTTAATGAATTAAGAATCTTCTTCAAACATTTAAATTTGTTTTGTTTTTACTATGCTTTTATGAACTCCCTCTCATTTAATGCATATTTTAAATGTCTTATGCTGCAAGTATATTCCTTACTAATTCTAGGATTACCTGGAACCAACAACCTCATTCTTTCAGAAATATTCTCCTGAGAAGAACAGATTTCCTTTGACTAGAATCAGTTAATTATCATACAACAAATCAATTACTAAGATCTGTAGTTCCAGTGAAAGTTTTTAAAGAGTAGTTCACTCACATGGTGTTGTAATAATGAATTCCTGTTATTTTAAGTTATTTTTCTTACCCCTAGGAGTAACCTATTCCAACTTTCACTTTTTAGATTTTGTGATTAAAAAAAATAGTACGTTGAAATAATAAAGCCAACTTCTGTCAAATATCTAGCTTTCAACTATTAAAAACGTAACTATTTATGAGAAAACTTGAGTACACTTATTTTTATTTTATTTGTTCAATTTTGACATATATTTAGTTATTTTTGTTTTTAACTGCAACTGTCATTATATCAAAATAAAAATAAAGAATTAATCTAAAAGAATAATCTTTTTAAAAAACAAAACAAAACAAAGTTTGGGGGAAAGTCATACCTGGATAAAAATTAAAGAATTAAACCTAAAAAAAGTTTTTGCAAAAAGTCATGAAATGGACTCAAAAATATGTACATACAAAAATCTCCAGAAAAATCTAGTAAAATAAGCTAATCTAACCTAAGAACCCAAGGACTCCAGGAATTGTTTCTATTTCTAGACATATTTAGGTACAACATTAAAGGCATTAATGCCTGTTAAGCTATTCCTAGTAAGAAATACAATTAATGAAAATGGATCTTATGTACGTGTAAATATATATTTACCCTTCAATTAAAGTAAATGCCTTCTAAAATGTTCAAATATTTTATGTATAGGTATTTCTCAAATGAAATAATTATCTAAATAAACAAAGATTACAAAATATCCCAGAAATGCATTTTTTTTATGGTCAAACAATGATTTATTAAAAATAAAATGTAAAAATGAATGAGAAATACATTTTTAACAACAATAGACAGTCTTGAATTGCTTTGCATGAACCAATAAATGGCAACCTTTATCTGCAGACTATTCACAGAAAACCACCACAACTTCTCATTAAAGTAACGCCAGGATCATATTGTATTGATCCAAATTATGACACCCAAGTAAGAAACAGCCCCTGACCTCTTTGTGGCAGAGATACACGTCTAACTTCTAAGCGTTTGCTTTTCTAGTACTCAACCAGAGGTCCTGACTCACTTCCACCCCCTACCCCTAAAAGCACAGAGAGGTTTAAAGCAGAGCCCCTGATGTAAGCGCAAGATGCTAAGAGCAACAAGGAACAAAACAAAGGCAATGAAGCTGGCCAGAGGGAAAAGCTTAATGACAGTGAAGGAAACTATTTCATAGCTAACCCTCTCTTCTTTGTCTTGTGTTAACATAGCATGTGCTGCTTTTTGTCCCTCATGTTTACCCTTTATCTCCTTTTGTCCTCTTAACTATCTCGGGAGGTTTGGCCAATTTGGTATTATTCCCACTTCAAAGAGATGTGAAAATAAATCTTCTTGCCCCATGACTAAGTTAGCGAATAGCAGGACCAGAACCAGAAGCTAGGTCTCTGGAGTCCCAAGCCCAGGGTTTTACCCACATTGGCTCCAGCTTCAATATTCTCTCAACTCAATTATGTTTTCATAATTTCAATTTTCATCCAATAAACTAGGCAAATTAACCTAGACCATCTCCTTCTGTATCACCATGTAAAGGGATAGATGCTTCCCCCAGAATTCCTAAACAGCATTAGGATATGCCAGAAAAATGTTAAGATGACAGCATTTTAGACCATCTCCTAGCTTTAAGATGTCTTAGCATTATGTCAGCAGTAATTTCCAACCTTTTCTCTGTCCTCATGCAAACAGAAAACGTCAAGATGGGTACATATTATGTAAGCATGAGGTAAATAGACGAAGGTGCGCAAAGCCAGAGCTGACCCACCAGGAAACTCCAGCAGCTCAGGGAACTGAGCCGACGAGGGGCTCGGCGTGCATAGGACCACATTCAGAGGCATACCAGTTAGCAAACTCGAATTTATGGTTCTAAAACTCCCTCCTTATAACCTTATAATCCCAGTTGACTAGACAAAAAAAGCATATAAATAAGAGAAGTCATAAAACAGAAGTGACAGTGATAAGGCCCAATTCTTACTGACAGCGGGCAGTTTTATTTTCCTAAAGCTAACTTTGGACATGTCCACTTGGTGCCTGTCAGGGCTGTGGACAAATTACCCCCCTATTCTGCCATCATGGTAGGAGCTACCCAAAGAACCAGAATTATGGAAGGAGAATTACGTTAATAGTGCAGATCTACCACCACTACTCTAAATAATCTAAAGACTAGATATTTGATAAAGACCATGTGTCAAAGAAGATTACAGCTTGCTTTAATAACCAGGTTTTAAATTACACCTTAAGGGTTTTTTCAAGCATTACTACTTTTCAAAGGAAAAACAGAAAATAAATCTGAACTCTTAGCACCTTATCTGGACCAACACAGTATGCAGTATCACATGTATCTCAGCACCTAAGTAGCTATCTTTTTTTCTTTTTCCTTTTACTTCTCTTATGTACTTTTTCTGTCATTTCCCCCCTTTTTCTTTTATTTTTAACTATCCTCTTTTACTAAGATGTTTTTATGTATTAAACTTGTTCTTTATTTGGGAAAAAACTCGTGCTTTAATTAGAGCAAAAAGCACAGAATTAACAATCCATTAAAATGCACAAGACTAAATGTGAATGTATTGTTTATTTAAAGCTTTCAATGCTTAAAATTTCAAATAAAATAATCTGTCCGACTGCTATAGTTTTAAAAAATAAAACATTTTTCCGTTCTCTTTTAGGAAAAACTGTAGCACAAATTAACACAGTAAAGAGTAGTGAAAACAGAATTACATTTAAAACAAATTTAAAACACAAATGTATCTCTTTAAATTAGAAATTATAATATGCAATTGTTGGTAACAAAAAGCCAACAAGAATGAAATACAGACATTGACATCTTATCATGTTTGCATGTACCATAAAGACAACAGAAAACAATAAATTTTAAATTTTACTAGAGATGAATATAATCATATAAAAAGGAAAAACCCTCCCTTGTTTACTCTTAGCCCAATTTTTTCTTCTATATTCTGTAATAATTTTTTTTTTTTACTTTTCAGAAGTATTTGACAGCTGTCAATACAAATCTCTCTCTCTCTCTCGTTTAACATACACTTTTCATTCTATGACACATTTTGGTACTGCTGATGCATTTTTAAATAGAATAATTTAATGCCAAAATCCAAGTTGCTTCATTGTAACTACAGAAGACTTAAAGCCAGAGCTGTACCATATCGAATGGTAGCATACATACTGTATTGCCCCGTGCTAGTCTGATATATGCTACTCGGGACTGCCATGGTAGCGATGTTAGGGGGTGTTCCGTCTTCCTCAGATTTTTCTTCTTCAATCTTGGGAACACCAGGCACATCAGAGGAAAGTTCATTCAGTATTTTTCTAAAACATAATTTAACAAATAAACAATTAAGAGACTTATAATGGAAAAGCTATAATGGAAGAATAGGTTTGATGTATAATTATTCTACCTTTTGATAAAAAGTATTACAGACAATAGGTAGTTAACTTACCTATAAGAGGGTCTTCGTGAAAGGATTTCTCTACGTTTATGAGAATCAATTACACCTTCTGATTCTGCAGATTCATCTGTCTCTGCAATTGTTGCTACCTATAATACAAGAGTTTCTCAAATGCATCATAAAATAAATGATCTCCCTCATTCAACAAATGGTGGTTTTGGGTCTATGTGTGTTTTGTGCAAAGCCAGGGCTGTGGGAGCTACCAAATTATAAAACTTAGGGAACCTGGACCAAATGAGCTCAAATCTGGCTTAGGAAAATAAGCACAGTTGCAAACATTTAAGTTGTGAAACAAGTTTGTAAGGAAGTGTGGAAATGAATGGTACAGATAATAAATAATACAGAAATGCAAAGGGAAGAGTGGTTGGGAGGTCAGGTGAGGCTTCACAGGAAAGGACTAAACATCAGACATGTAAACTCTAAGATCCTAAACCTGAAAGAGCCCTTACAAACCCAGCAGTAAGTGAGTAAATGAACTGCAGAGGCAGAAAAAAGCACCTCGACTTCATAATTGCCATTTTGCTACTCTCTTCACCATACCATAGCTGATTTCAGCTAGGTCTTCAAATTAGGCATTAGATAGGTTCAAAGTAGGAAAAAAAAAATACTCAGTAGGTAAACAAGCAAGCAAGCAAGCAAGCCTGGTTAAAGTTAGGATTTATTTTACAAGGAAGAGGTTGGGGCTTGATGGTGGCAGGGCTTGAATATCAAACTAAGGAATTTCTCCTTAAAAGCAAGCAAGATCAGAGTTTTAAGCATGATTTTACTTTTCAAGTCAAATAATATTCAATGCAATAACATGATAATTGGAGAAAGAAAACAAATAATTTCTACAACATTACCGCTCTCACTTAATATTTTCAGCCATTTAACTCCGAAGGCCTAAGGTAGTTTACAAAAATCACTGTACTTAATATTATATTTAGATAAGAATTTGATTTGGGCACAATTAAAAGAGGTCATCAAAATAATAATAAAGACAGGAATAAATCATTCCCAAAGCACTTGGATGTGTATAGGTATTTACTGACACATATGGCCATTTGGATTTTTTGTTTGTTTGTTCATAGACACCCTTACACATAAACACACCCCCCCAAAATGAATAGAATCAAAAGCACCAAAATATTTATCACTCTTCACTAGGTTTTCATACATCTCTCATATAATCATACCCACTCCCCACTCCCCTAGGTGAGGTAGGCTTTTCTTTTACCCATTTTAGGGTTCATGCAGAGATTAAGTGACCTGCATATTGTCCAACAGATACAAATTTTAAGACAAGCTCCATAGGTACCTATCTCTACAAAGAAAATTAAATCATTCATTTAACAAAAAACCCAAAAGCCTGCAAATATAAGACAATATTTTTCTCTAACGCCAGCCAGGTTAAAACTAGGCAGAATTATTTGCATCCCAATAAAAGTCAAAATACAAAGAGGTCAGTGGAAAGACTTTCTTGTTTTATAATTAGGGTGAGAAAGAATCAGAAACTCTTGGAATCAAGGGCCTCACAATTTAAAAAAGACTATGATGAAAATTCTTATACTTTGAGCAACACAGGAAAAGATACCTGTGCCAAAAATTAACCAAAGTTTTAATGCCTGTGGATTTATCACTTTAAATATAATGTTGCAACTCTCATCCTTACTCTACAATAAACTACTCAAACAAGCAGGAAAAAGACAAGACTGATTCAATAGACATCTCCATTTTACACGTTTTCTGTCATCAGTTGGGGTCAAATAATTTCAACATTTAAAAGACAATAAGAAACTGACCTAACAAATAAATTCAGTAAACAAGAAAAATATATTTTTTAAAAATACATACTTTAAAAAGGCATACTTAATCATTTATATCTACGGACCCACAAAAAAAATTAGCTGGAAGAAATATTAAGGACTGATGATGAACCTTGATAATAATAAATAATAAAATATTTCTCTGGATCACAACCACAATAATAATTATGTCTACAAAAACCAAGGTTTAATCTGAGAGGGGTACATGATGTATAACATCAAGGTCACAATGATATATTATTTTCTAAGTACCACATATGCTGAATCAAAAGTAAACAAATTTCTACCTACTAATCTGAGTATTCATGAAATCAGCATCAGCTCTATAATCTTTATATTACTGTGTTTATAGGACATCTCTAAAGAAGTCTCTAAATATTTTTAAGCACCATCGAAGAGCTATGCTAAACAGCAACACTTGAATAAGAAGTGAACTGCCATATGGCAATTATTCCGCAAATTAAACAAAACTCCAAGTCTTAAATTAGGTCTATATATCTAGCAGCGTACAATGCACTTCACACATACAAGAGAAATTCCTCCAAATGTCTACTAAAGAGGAGCATAAAAGTTAAACATAGAAAAGATGATAAATGAAGAAATTCGTAAAAGAAAAAAAAGGTACAGGAAAATCAAATCATCCAGGAAGGAGGCTAACCTGAACAGTTTGTATTTGTGGTGACTGAATAACCGATGGCTGTGGTGTCTGAATTACTCCCTGGACATGTACAGTTTGACCCGAAGGTAACTGCACTAGAGTTACCGCTGGGGAGCCTCTTCCGGTGCCTGATCCAGCTACAGAAACCTGCAAAAACGATCATCATTGAGGATTATGTCGGGGCCTTTTTTTGTTTTTGTTTTAAGAAACACCACTCACTATGATGACTGGTCTATTTTTCTTTTTTTTTTTTTCCTGCTTTTAAGAAATGCCAAGTACACCTGGGGTACTTACCATTAGGAGGTGGCTACTGTCCTAGAACAGTCATTCTCTGATGTGACAGATATTAAAGAACCCATGCTCCTCACTTTCGGTTCCCATGCTTCGGTGGCTGAGAATGTTCCAAGCACAGAGTTCTAAAGCAGTTAAACTACCTCACTACAACCTCACAACTACTAACAGTGAAGCCTTTTTTAGGCCAGAGTATAAACTACCCTCTCTAACTTCCTTTTAACTTCAGAGATTGGAGACAGAACTTAAATATGGTGAATAATTTTTTAATAAATGAAATATTTGGCATATGAATATTCTAGTATTACTCTAGATACAAGCTGATGCCTTGTCTCTACTGATTAAAAAAAAAAAAAAAATCAGTTACTTTAACGCACCCATAATCACAAAACAGACACAGGCCAAAGAAATTCCAAGTCTATGATGCCCTTAGTGTCTCTGAGCCAGGGAAAGCTTATGCCTGGGAGTCGGTATGGTTTTCTCACACTTTTTTCTCTTCTAGCTCGGGCATCCAGACAGCGGGCCAGAACCAATCACTCTAGCTCAAACAGAAAATAGGCATGTATAGTCAACTCCCATCTACCTTGAGTGCTTTCAACAGAGACCCCTATCAGCAAAATGCTACTTACCTCCACTCCCCTGGACTCAAATCCTGCCAAGTTTTCTAACTGGTAAACAACTCTGTCCTAGAGGCTGGTGTAATCCTAGAAACTTTGCCTCATTTTGCTAAGATTTGGCATTCATTTCATTATGACTTACTCAAACCAGTCAAAGATCTTTGGAAACAAAATGTTACCAGTTTCTATCATGAGTGAGAGTAGAACCACAGGATCTTAAGTAATTTCTGAAGGAAGTCTGTGTGTGACCTCACTTTAAGTAACACCAACGATTTCCAATCTACTTATAGTAATACTTTAAAGGAATTATTAAAAACTAGGCTATAACAAAGAATTATAAGATTTATTTACAACATCATTCCCTTAGAAAGCAAACTTCTCCGGCAATCCAAAAGTAAAAAATCTTCTATCCATGCAAGAGTACCTACACATTGAGCATTGTACTAGATGCACTAGGGTAGAAAGTAGGACTGGGAAAATTGAAGCCTAAGAAAGATTAGCACACCAAATAGTATAGAGTACAGAATAAAAAGATCAGCGTGGGCCTAAACATGAGCAAAGGTTTTGTGTAGAAGCCAGAATTTGAGCTGGATCTTGATTGAAGCCTGGATAACAGTTGATCAGAAAGTGAGAAACAAGGGCACAATTTGCCAAGGGGCAAATCCAGCCCAGCTACCCCTGGAAGATTATGGCCTACCTTAGACTTTAGGGGAAAAGAAAAAGGCCATCCCATAAAGAATACAATCAATTTAACAACACAAATTTTAAAATATTAGCAAGTTTTATTCTACAAATGTTCCCAGCACAAAAGGCAACTCTGAGCATTACAATAAGACACCCTCTCTGGGTGGACCAATTACCAAAAAGCACCCTTTTTTCCAGAAAACTAATTCTCTTTTTTTTTTTTTTAGTCTCAGGACATCTTTACATTCTTAAAAATTACTGAGCATCTCAGAGCTTTTGTTTATGTGACTTATACCCAGTAGGGGGCTGTAAATATTTAACAGCCAGTCTGTCTGTAGGAAGGTGGGATCCTGATTTGTAGTTTTTGTTAATTTCTGTGATGTAAAAACTCCTACGACTGATTTCAAGCTACCAACAAGATAACACAAAATACAAAGTTGGAAAATGATTCACACAATTGGCTCAAGCAGGCCAGGACAAACCAACTTAAGCATACCACTGGTTATATCCACATTAGAAATTAATAATGAGAAATTTAAAAAATATTTATTAATATTAAAATGTTAAAAAATTTAAGAATGGCAATAATCTCATTACATGCTAATGTAACATTTTATGAAAAATCATATTTTCCAAAATAAAAAATGTAGAGAAGAGTGGCATTGTTTTACATTTTTACAATTTTTTAAAAAATGTCTGAAGACATTTCTAACTGAAGACAGCTAGATTCATTCTCGTATCTAATTCTGCACTGAATCTGGTGCAATATTTTGTTTTAGTTGAACTATGTGAAGAAACTCTGAGCCTAACACAGATATGTGGTTGGAAAGCTATTTTAATAACTTTTTCAGGAAAATGTGAATATTCTTCTTTGATACTATGCCAAAACTCAATAAGTAGTAGTTTCTTAAAGGTTAGTTGCTATGTATAATTTGTAACTTTCAGTTACTTAAAATCCATTGGGGGGAGTGGATGTGGCTCGAGTGGTTGAGCGCTTGCTTCCCACATGGGAGTTCCCGGGTTCAGTTCCCGGTGTTTCCCAAAAGACAGAAAAACAAACAAGCAAATGAAAAAACCAATTCAGGGGAGCTGATGTGGCTCAGTGGTTGAGCACCAGTTTCCCACATATGAGGTCCTGGGTTCAATCCCCGCCCCAGTACCTCAAAAAACAAACAGCAGCAAAAATTCCATTGGTCCATCTCACACTTTGGATTTTTTTGCCCATGTCAGATTTTGCAGCATCATGCAACGGACATTTGGTAAATATTGGCTCACCAAGGTAAGGAGATCTTCCAAATACTGATGCATTTCATGATAGACTACCATAAAGTCACATTCATTAAAATTACCATCAATCTCACCAGTAAAGCCTGAAAGTATTAGGAAGCTGTCAAACTCACAGTGGATGGAAGATGCAGGTTTTCCAAAATTCAAAATTTTTGCTTAAACACTTGAATTTTACCATTGGCAATAAATACTGTCAGGTGTTTTCCTTGACGAGACAAGTTCACTTCACTCATTTTTGAGAAAATGTCTTTCAAACACTCAAGTCTGAATAGCCAGTTTGGCTGTTCTCAAGAAAAATGATGTTCTGGGGGAAAAAACCCCATCTTGCCACTCAAACAATAAAGGAAGTGCTTTTCCTCAAGAAACCACTGGACTTCATTTTGCAGCAGAGATTTCTGCACACTTCCCATTTCATTATGCAGAATATTAAAATGGCATGTACTCAAAGGTTGAGATTTAATAGATCTGATAATTTTTACTGCTTCAAGGAGATTCTTAAGTGAAACACATTTTATTTTTATCACAAGTGCATGGCAGTGAAAAATACAGGCATTACTGAGTACTAGTATGGTTTGGTACCACCAACTGGATTTGTGTTAAGGTGCCAGCAGATTTAACACCCCCCCCCCCCGCTTTTTCACCATCAGTGTAAATGTCATTACAGTAAAACAAACAAAAACAAAAAAACATCATCTTAGCATTATTACAAAAAGTTTTATTCTTAGCATTACAAAAATAGCTCCTGAAAAGGTCTTAGGGGTCTCCCCCAGGGTTCTGTGGACCACTTTAAAAACTGTGGCTCCAGACTAACGGAGCCCCTGCGCCACCCTGACTGACAGCTTAAACAGAGTGCTGAGGCAAGTGCACTTTCAGTTCCACTACAGCAGCATGGCGAACCACTAACCCTGACAAGCTCTTTGTTCTTATGTCAGAGATTGAGAACATAAAACAAAAGGGGTGAGGAAAAAAAAAAACCCCAAAAGATTTCAATACAAAAAAGCAGATCTAGTCGCCCAGCTTCATCAGGTCAGGAGTGGACTATGACCTTTACACTCAGGACCATGACCTCACTCCTTAGAGGATGCAGTGTTCCACTGAACTTCCCCTGACCTACCACCATGTGAAGGACTACCTGGAGGAAAGGAGGGTATGGGTGCTTGCTTTTCCCTTCCTATCCTTCCCCCACCCCCATCTCTTTTGTTTTAATGCAGTTATATGGCTGGGTGGCAGAAATTTTTAAGACATTGCATTTCCTCAAATCAAGTGCTTTTTGTTTTAGAATTAAGGAGCTCTCATAAATACTTTGTCAGCTACTAAGTGGCTATCAATGTTTTACCCTTTTTTTTTTTTTTT
>JAQZBX010053868.1:0-18785 GCA_029593785.1 Cabassous unicinctus | reverse complement strand
AATGCACCTCAAAAAATTGCATTTTACAATTTACTGATAAAATTGCATTCACAACATTGTCCTTTCTTCAACATATATTTCTTCAAGTTTATATCACCTCAAACAGAGAATCTGAAACTTTTTTAGATGTTATATTTTATTGAAGTGAACTTCCAAAATTTTGGCAGTGCTGATGTAGGTTCTATTATTTCTCATTAAAATCTTCAAGAAATCCAAAAGGCTGGTATTAATAGTATTTTTTTCTTCTTGAATCTTCTAAAACATGCCAGCTTGAATTTACCTTCAGATTTTCAGGTCAAAAAGATATGCAAACAAAAGTACACAGAATAGGTTTTAACACATTTATTATTAGTTGTTTAAAGTTATCACAGAAATAACTTCAACTTTCAGATCCTGTAAAAAATGCCCTAGGTAAATAAAAGGCATGATTGGCCAAGTTACTTCTTAGTAAAAGATACATCGCATCAATCAATTTTTACACCAAATTATTAAAAGCATTCAAAAATATTTGCATCTTCTAATTGGTAAATATTGTATTCATGTGGAAGAAGAAGATATAAGACAACTAATATAAATTCAAAATCTCAAACTATTGCATTTCCTTAAATAAGAAATTATTGTTGCTACCTGTAAAATATGCTTCAGTTTTCATTTCAAATTTTCTTTAAATGCTCACATATAGTTTTGTTACCTCTTTGAATAGATATGTTTCACAAATAGTTTTCAATTAAAGTTGAAAAATTTTCTTTATACTTTTAATCACAATTAATGACTGATTAATGGATCAACAGTTTATTCAATAATATAGATGGCATATGGACCTATAAAAGGAATGATCTGATATTAGCTGTGTAATTCTATGCATTAGTAATACTTAAGCTGAGACTCTGGTATGTGTTCAATTCAGTTGCAGTACATGTTTCCCTGTGATTTGATCAACAAAAAAGTTAACACAATGTCAAGATTTCCTTCCCTCCTTCCTTCCTTCTTTCCTTCCTTCCTTCCTTCCTTCCTTCCTTCCTTCCTTCCTTCCTTCATTCCTTTTACATTTTCTTTTTCTTTTTGTTAAAGAGCAGCTCAATGATTTGTGAGTTGGTTAGTACAATACAGAGAGGCTAGGGGAAATGTACAAAATGGCACTTAACACCAATGCCATTATTCATCTCATATGGTTAAAACTAAGGATATTACTAATTTTTGTGTTACTCATCACTTTCCTTTAAAATGTAAATCAAAGCTATTAACCTGAACTTGAGGTATATACACAATGCATACAACAACCTTATGCAAAATGTTTTTCAAAAGTAACATTACACTTTAAAATATTGGAAAGTAAGTATCTGTGCTGATTTGTATTTTCACTTAGAACAAGAAGAGAACATTCATCTAGGGAGGTTTATACTGATAGTAAAGCTCTACTTTGTAACAAAGTTTTCCTCTCCTGTTATATTTACCACAGGCTACAAAATGTCCTGAGAGAGTTCTTTATTAGAAAAATTTAAGTCACGGGTCTAAGACCTTATTTTGGAAGGAAATAAGGAGAAAGCAAATTGGAAGGTGAGACTTCATCTTTGTTTTAAAATAAGTGGTCTTAATTTTTCTTATTGAAAAGGTTTAAATCAGCTTATTATAAATATGTCTAAACCATTAAATTTTGCAACTCTCAGGTAAAGTCCAACACTTCATTTATACAAAGTCTATGAAAAGAGGTCAGTAAAGTTCATCTAATCTTAAGTCATGACATCATCCATTCAAGTCCTTGGCACAGTCTTTCAGTGGTAAGAGCTCAGCATGCATGGATATGACTTTGGTGATATTTAATAGAAGTTAATTTCAAAACCTGGGAGATTTCTGCTGCATTGATACATACTTTAACACCTTGTTTATTAGCAAAAATCAGCAAACCTGCTTTTCTTAGGTCCTCATGAACTAACATGTTATACAGTTCTTCTCTAGTTACAGAAATCCTTTCTCTATACTGTCTACAGCATCTATTACAAACTCACTGTTAGTATAATAAGTGTTCCAGGAAGAATGAAGAGATTCTTGGTCACCAAAATCCCGCATTAGGAAATGTGTATTATTAACCTCTGCCTTTTCTACAATACTTCATATTATAGGGGATGTTTGCCTCCCTTCATTTATAGAAAATTGGACAAGGATGATAGGTTTTCCTGCATTATCCAGCCTAATGATGGCAACTTTGTGCTTCTGGTGATTGAACAGTCTCCAAATCTTGGTGAAAAGAATTCCCATTCTCAGGCAGCAGACCCTTCTCCAGCCATCCAGATCCCCAGGCCTTCCCAGATTCAGGCTAATGGGGGGAGGTGGGAGGGAATGAAGTGCCAGAGCCTCTGCCTCTCCTGGCTGCATCTCCTGCCACTTGCTGCTGGCCAATTCCCTCTTTGAGGTTTAATTATTATTATTATTATCATGCTCTCCTGGGGTAAGAACAATGTGATGCCTAAGGGAGTTTCCTCACTTTAGACAGTCTGGGTTTGAACCCTATTTTTGCCTCTTCACTACCTCTCTAACTTTTGAGCTAGTTACATAATTTCTGTACCTCCTTCATTTCTCATCTATAACAAAGGAAAACATGATACTAATCACATAAAAGAGTTACAAAAAATTAAATTAGATAATATGTATAAAAAGTTTACACAGCATTAACAATAAGATGTGTTGTCATTTATAGTCAGTAATCTTGAAGTTCTTCAAAGAGTTCAGGACTTCTTTTGAATTAAACTCCTACTTCTGGGCAGATGCTCTACAAACAAAGAATGTTGGTCTCCGGTGGATGCAGCCACAAAACAAACCAAACAAAAGAGTAAGACCCTTTTGGGACAAGTCATTTTCCATTGGCAATTCACAGGTTTCATATTTTAACATATCCTCTCTGCCTCTGGGTATTTTTAAGTTATTTGTCAAAGTGATTATTGAGAAATTAGATTTCCTTGATATTTTAATTTCACTTCCATTGATTATTAATGAAGCTGAGCATATCTTCACATTTATAAATTATTTGCATTTTTTGCTGTCTCAATCATTGGTTCAAATCCTTTGATTCTTTAATTTCTTTAGTATGTTTTATTCTTATTTACTACTTTTTCATTTTTTTAATTGAGAAATTTGTAGGTTTAGAGAAATATCATGTAAAAAATAAAGCATTCCCATATACCACCCTATTTGAAGCTTTAATTACTGTGTAACTTTGTTAAAATTGAGTAAAGAATAGTAAAATTTTACTATTGACTATAGTCCATAGTTTACATTAGGCATATATTTTACCTTTTTTATATCTACATTGTTATGTTTTAAACTATAAAATATATTCTGAATATTTTCCTTAGATTTTCATTTTTCAAGTATTTTCTTTATAATGTTTTTACCTTCAGGTCTTCAGGAGTTTGAGTCCATCATTTATGCGCTCAATTTTATCCCTTTTTTTAAATCTACATTTATTCTCAGAGAGTTAATCTATACTTTCCTCTCAAAGTCTTCTGCTACTTTTAATCTTTCCTCCAATTTTAATTTATGGAAACTGATGTAAACATAGGGATTTAATTTTATTTCCTTCCAAAACTGATCAATTTTACAAGCACCATTTATTTTAAAATCCTTCTTTTAGTCATTAATTTTGATGTCACTTTTGTAATTTAATCACTTTTATTTTCAGGATTTTTTTTTATTCTTCTTCTGCATTGATATATCTATTTAGACTTAAGCCAATTTATCAATGTTTTGATTATCATGGCTTTATTACACATTTTAATAATGAGGGGGCAAATATTTCTGCTTTATTTCTCTTTCTAAAAAGCATCATCCCAAAGTATAGTTTATGAAAAACATGGTTAAGTTGCCTATACCTGGGTTTTTGTTTACAGCTGAACACTAGTTTTTGGGGAAGTGGCGATGTACTTAGCTTAATCATCAATCTCACAGCCATGCCAGGAACCCAGGTTACCATTTACATTAGTTCTAATTACTTATATAATGAATTACCACAAGTTAATGGCTAAAACAAAACAAACTTTTTACCTTTCAGTCTTAAGGGATAATCCCAAAATTATCCTCTTCTTGCCAAAAATCAGGCAAGATGAGGCAAGATATCTGCAGGGCTAGGTTCTTTTCTGGATGCTCCAAGTAAGGATCTATTTTTCCTGAGTTTTTCATCTTCATAGAAGCTGCCCACATTTTTTCACTCATGCATTAAATCTGTACATAAGTTTGGGTAAGATAGATATCTTAATGATGCTTAGTCATCCTATTCATGAACAGAGGATGTTCTTCCATTTGTTTAAGTCTTCTTTGATTTCCTTTAACGGTGTTGTGAAGTTTTCTGCACAAGTTATTTACATTTTAGTTAAATTTATTCATAGGTATTTGATTCTTTTAGTTGCTATTGTAAAAGGGATTTCTTTCTTTTTTATTTTATTTATTTATTTTTTAAAGATACTTAGATTATACAAATGTCATATAATAAATGCAGAGGACTCTCATATGCAAGCTCCACAAACTTCCCACATTTTCTCACATTAAAAGCATCATTCATTAGTGAGGTACATCCATTGCAATTGATGAGCATGCTTTCGAGCATTGCAACTAAGTGTGGATTATAGTTTACATTGTAGTTTATACCCTCTCCCCCACAATTCTGTAGGTTATGGCAAGAATTATAATAGCCTGTATCTGTCATTGCAATATCATTCAGGACAGTTCCCAATTTGAAAATTGCCTCTGTATTTAATCTGTTTTTCCTTTTCCCTGCCCTCAGAACCTCCAGTGCCCACTGCCTCCACATCAATGATATAATTTCTTCCATTACTAGATTCACAATAAGTCTATAGTAGAATATCAGTAAGTCAACTTTAGTTCATATTTCATTCCCCAACCCTTAGGATTTTGGAATGGTGATATCCACTTCACCTCTAATTGAGAGAATGCTGTGATCCCATAGGGCTGATGGATGGATCTCCCTTGCTTGCAGTTTTAGACTCTTGGTCCCTTCGTATGTTAGTTGTAAATCATCACATCCATGTTAGTTGTCCTGGGTGAGATGAACTCGAGAGTAGGTGTTGCAACTATGTTGAGGTTCAGGGCCCAGCTGACCGATGAAATGCCCAAAGATTTAAGTCTCTTGGACGTACCTCTACCAACTCTAGTACTGATTATAGATTCAAATAAAAGGACAGAAGAGCCAAATGTAGGGAAAACACAACTGAGTCAAACACTGTCACTCTAGGGAGCATAATTTCCAAAGCAGGGTGTACTGGCAAGGCACAAAATGCCTCAGATAACTGCCTTGACAATATTGTCTGGATGTCTCCAGATCTTTCAGGAGCTGTACTATTTGGTTCAGTATCTACTTTGGCTGTCAAAGAGATCCTGGTGAGGAGTACATAAATGTTACCTCTGGAATCACTCCCGACTCACTTTGAATTCTCTTACCCATATAAACTCATTTGCCTTCACTTTTCTCCCCTTTTCATCCAGGTCTTTTTCCAGTTGCATTGCTAGTTGGTGCTTGGTAGTAATCCCTCAGTGCAAGGGAAGCTCATCACCAGGACACATGTCCCATGCTGGGTAGAAGGTAATGTATTTATATGCTGAGTTTTTCTTAGAATGAGGTCACATTTGGGCAACAAAGAGGCTCCCAGGAGGCTACGCTTAGATACTATAAAACTAGGCTAAGTTTCAATTTCAAGCTTAAAGTTTCATATGCACAGTCATCAATATCAAGTGCCCATCAACAGATCATCCTCCTTCACTGGTCATTGCCCTTGTTCTCAGGGGATTCTTGCTGATCTATTAAAGAATGTGACAGAGCTCCCCAGGATGGGAATTTGTATTTCTTCAGTTATTGTGTGAATGAATAACCACCCACCAAGATAATGCCCCATGAACATTTGAACACACTTATATGCCTTATATGTATGCCCAGGTGAGTTTCTCTCATGTATCCTCGGTCTCTGACCACCCCCCCCCCCAAAGATAATCCTCCTCTGCCACGGTTGTAACCCTTATGTGGTCCAAAATTTCTTCAAAAATGAAGCCAATAAATAGCCAAATATGATTAATAAGAAAATGAAATAATAATGATAGTATTAAAAATATTAATAAAATACCAAAAAATAAAATTAATAAAAATAAAAAATCTGTGATAATTGCAAAATGAAAAATTATTTGATTTTTTTTTGACATTTTCCCTTTCATCACTGTAAGATAGGTTTTAGTATATGGACAGAAACATTGTCTTCCATTTATTCCCTCAGTTTCTTACCTTTTATTTATTCATTATTTTTTTTTCAGTTTGTCTTCAAAGAAGATTTAGGTTACAGAAAATCTTGTACCATATACAAGGGACTTCCATATACGCAACATCCTCCCCCCTTCCCCCTTCTCCTATTAATATCATTTTATATGTGAATGGCATGTTTGTTACAACTGATGTACAAATATTGAAACATAGCTACGCACCATGGTAAATGGTTTACATTATGGTTTACATTTTGAACTATGCATTTTTGCAAACTTTGATGCAATTCAACATTTCCTGTATCCATCATAGCAAGATCATGTAGAACACTTCCATCTCCCCAAAATGCCCCCTCTTCCATCTATTCTATTCCTCCCTCCCCTCCACTCATGAACCATGACAACCCTGAGGCTTCCCTCTTTGAAGGAAAAATTCATAGTTACTTGCAACAACACAGAGGGCTTGAGAGTCAGTGCCATTATCTCCTAGTTGAATGTACTTGGTAACCTTGTTGAATATCAGTTGACAATATATGTGAGGATCTACATCAGAACTATCAATTTGGTTCCATTGGTCAGTATGTCTATCCTTGTGCTAATTCCATGTAGTTTTGACCACTGTACCTTTGTAGCATGTTTTAAAGTAGGGTAATGTTATTCTTATTTTATTTTTGTTTTTCAATATACCTGTGGCTATTTGGGGCCTCTTGACCTTCCAAAGAAATTTCATAGTTATTTTTTCCAATTCAGTAAAAAATGCTGTGGTGATTTTTAATGGGATTCCATTAAATCTGTAGATCAATTTGGGTATGATAGACATCTTAATGATGTTTATTCTTCTTATCCATGAACAGAAAATATTTTACCATTTATTTAAGTCTTCTTTGATGTTCTTAAACAATGTGGCAAAGTTTTCTGCATATAAGTCATATACATCTTTAGTTAAATTTATCCATAGGTATTTCATTCTTTTATTTTCTATTGTAAGTGAGATTTTTCCTTGATTTCCTCCTCAGATTAATTTTTATCTGTGTACAGACATGCTTTTGATTTTTGCAGACTGTTCCTATAACCTGAGATTTTACTGAACTCATTTAAAAGCTTTAGAAGCTTTTTGTAGATTTCTCAGGGCTTTCTAGGTATAGGATCATGTCACTTGCAAAAAGTGAAATTTTTACTTCTTCCTTTCCAATTTGAATGCCTTTTATATCTTTTTCTTACCTAAGCACTCAAGCAAGTACTTCTAACACAATGTTAAATAGAAGCAGTGAAAGCAGGAATCTTTGTCTTGTTCTCAATCTTAGAAGGAAGCTTTCTGGATTACACCATTGAAGATTGTGTTAGCTGTAAATTTTTCATATATGCCCTTTATCATGATGAGGAAGTTTCCTTCTATTCCTATCTTTTGTTGAGTTTTTATCAGGAAAGATAGATGTATTTTACTGAATGCTTTTTCTGCATCTACAGAGAGATCATGTGGTTTTCTCTTTTGATTTTTTTATGTGGTGTATAACATTGATTGATTTTATGTCAATCCATCCTTGCATAACAGGGACGAAACCCAATTTGTCAAGGTGTGTATTCATTTGATGTGTTACTGACTACAGTTAGCAAGCATTTTCTTGAGGCTAATAGCATCGAGGATCATTAGAGTGATTGGTCTATATTTTTCCTTTTTTTAATGCATCTTGTTTGGCTTTGGTATTAGGTTGATGTTGACATCACAGAATGAGTTAGGCAATGTTCCCTCTATTTCTATTTTATGAAAGAGTTTAAGAAGGATTGGTATTTCCAGAATGTTTGGTAGAATTCACCTGTGAAAATGTCTAGTCCTGGACTCTAATTATTTGGGAGGCTTTTGATGACTGCTTTCATCTTGTTACTTGTGATTGTTCTGTTGAGTTCATCAATTTCTTCTTTTGATAATGTAGGCTGCTTTTGTGTATCTAGGAATTTGTCCATTTCCTCTAAAATATCCATGTCATTGGCAAATAATTTTTCCAAGTATCCTTTTATGATACTCTAATTTCTGTGGCGTCAGTGGTGATATCCCCTTCCATATTTCTTATTTTATGTATTTGCATCTCCTCTCTTTTTTCCCTTGTTAGTCTAGCTAAGAGATTATTCATCTTCTTGAAGAACTAGATTTTGGTTTTTTAAATTTTTTCTAGTGCTATTTTATTTTCATTTTCATTTAGATTTTCTCTAATCTTTGTTATTTCTTTTTTCTTACTTCATTTGGGGTGAGTTTTTATTTTTCAAATGCCTCCACATTTACAGCTAGGTCTTTGACATTAGTTCTTTTTTCGTTTTTAATATAGATATTTATAGACATGAAATTCCCTCTCAGTACACTTTTGTTGCTTCCCATAGGTTTTTTAATTTTTTTTAAAGATTTATTTATTTATCTACCCTTTGCTGCTTGTGCTGCTGTGTCCATTCGCTGCGTGTCTTCTCTGTGTCTGTTTATCTCCCCCTTGCTGTGAGGTCTTCACAAGGAGGCCTCGGGACGCGAACCCGGGCCTCCCATATGGTAAACAGGGGCTCTATCCACTGAGCCACACCCGCTTCCCGCTTCCCATAGGTTTTGATACATTGAGTTGACATTTCCATTCATTTCAAAGTAGTTACTGATTTCTTTGGAGATTTTCTCATTGAACCAATGTTGGTCAAAGAATGTGTTTTTTAACTTCCATATCTTTGTACCTAATCTGGTTCTCTGCCCCTTATTGATTTCAAGCTTCATTCCATTGTAGTCAGAGAAACTACTTTGTATAATTTCAATCTTTCTGAATTCATTGAGAGATGTTCTATGGCCTAGCATGTGATATATCCTGGAGAATGTTTCAAGTACACTCAAGAAGAATGCATATCCAGCTGTATTTGGTTTAGGTCCAGGCCATCTAAAGTACTATCCAAACTCTTTGTTTCTTTATTGATTCTCTGTTGAGATGTTCTGTCTAATGGTATTAAGGGTGTATTAAAGTCACCCACTATAATTACAGAGGCATCTATTTCTCCACTCAGTTTTTCCAATGTTTGCTTCGTGTATTTTGAGGCACCCTGGTTAGGTGCCTAAATGTTTATGATTGTTCTTTCTTCTTGGTAGATTATCCCTTTTATTAATATATAGTGTCCTTCTTTGTCTATTACAATAGTTTTGCATTTAAAGTCTATTTTGTCTGATATTAGTATAGCTACTCCCACCTGTTTTTGGTTATTTGCTTGTAAAGTTGTTTTCCAACCTTTCACTTTTAGCCTCCTTGCATCCCTGGGATTATGGTGGGTTTCTTGTAGACAACATATATTTTCTTAACTTTCTAACAATCTGTGTCTCTTGACTGGTGAGTTTAATGTATTAACATGAAATGTTATTATTGTTAAGAAATTATTTACATTAGCCATATTTTCTTTATGTTTCTGTATGTTATATGTTGTTTATATTTTTCTTTCTATATTTTTAGTTGTCCTTACACTCCCCTCCAACTCTCTCTCTCTCCTGTTTTTTCCTTTCAACTGGCAGAACTCCCTTTAGTATTTCTTGAAGTACAGCTTTCATATTGACATATTCTCTTAATTTCTGTTTATCTGTGATTATTTTGAACTCTCCCTCATTTTTGAATGCCAGCTTTGCTGGATAGAGTTGGGGCTAGAAGTTTTATCTTTTAGCACCTTAACTATGTCATACCTTCTTGCCTCCATGGTTTCAGATGAGAAATCAGCACTTAATTTTATTTAACTTCCCTTGTATGTGACAGTTCTCTTTTCTCTTGTTGCTTTCAGTAGTCTCTATTTTTCCTGAGCTTTGGACAAGTGACAAGTATATGTCTTAGAGTAGATCTGTTATGATTTATACTGTTTCGGGTGTGCTGCACTTCCTGGACATATACGTCCATCTCCCTAAACAGGCTTGGGTAATTTTCAGGCATTATTTTCTCCAACAACCTTCTGACCCCTTTCCCTTCTCTTCTCCCTCAGGGGAGCCCTTAATGCATATGTTTGTGTGTTTCTTGTTGTTATTCAAATCCCTAAGCCGGTGCTGAATTTTTTCTATCTGTTCTACTATGTCTTTGATTTCAGATGCACTGTCTTCCACATTGCTGATTATTTCCTCTGCCTGTTTAAATCTGCTGTTGTGTGCTTCCAGTGTATTTTCAGAGGCATTTTGGATAACTAAAAACAATTAGATGTTCAGAAGCATTATACAATGAAAGAGAATTCAAACCAGTTACTTTATCATATATTACCTCTTCTATATGACTAATGGGAAAAAAGCCTTCTGCTTTAAGCAAAATGTCAGAAAAATAGGCTATTATATATTTTTTCTCCATAATAACATAACAGCTATGAGAAATCTAACTGTAATAAGAGAAACTGGATGTTGGCTTGCACATATTCATTCAAAAAGACAGTAGGCTGGTCATTACTACAAGTGCATTATTCCATCTGCCTTCTACTAATACTCTTGAGTTTTCACTTATAGGTATCACCAAGTTAGTTAGTTCCAGCATTGCAGCTATTTCACATTCCCCATTATTTACTGCCCATGTTTGCCTTAAGCAGAGAGTAACTCTGGAAGGCTTATGCTTTTCTCTGCTTGCTTATTTTAGTCTATAAATTCATACTATCTATTTGTGGCTTATGCCTGAAGCTAAGTCCTTAACTTCTGGAGTTGAGCTATACATGGAATCTGAATTCTCCAAAGCAATTTCTTCTAGCTTCTCTTCTGTTGTCTCTGGAAAATTGATCTTTGGCTTTACCAGTTCACCACTATCTTCTTCAGGAAGCACACATTTCCAAAGTCCATATGTGTTTGCTACCACAGTTTGCCATAGTCTCAATGTTCCATCTTCAGAACCACTGGCATAGAGTTCTCCATCAGGACTAAATCTCACACAGTGAAAAGGACCAAAGTGTCCTTTTCAGGATTCTAATTCTTCTCCACTATTATAATCATACTTATAAAGTATAAAATCTTCACCACCGTCAACAAGAAATTCTTTCTCTGGATGAAGAGATACAGAAGCTTCAGAGGATTTAGTTGGCTCCAAACTTACTGCACAATGAAAAGCAATATATCAATCATCCATAATTTATTACCAAAATCTCTCCCTCAGGAATATATTCCATACTAATAACTGGCATATTAAAATTTAGAGATTTCACTTCTGTCATAGTAGCCTGATCCCTAAAGTGGACAGTTTTATCATCAACTGATAGAATCTGTTTATCGTCACTGCACCATAGAGACTTTTTAATACCAGAGGTGTGACCAGTGATTTCCTTATGGTGTGCATCAGGTTTTTTCAAGTCATATATGCATAACAGTTTGTCCTGTCCCCCAGTTAACAAATAACTACTATCCTGAGTGAAATACACAAATTTGACAATGTGTTTATGAGCCAGGGTAATCAATTCATCTCCTGAGACAGTATCCCACACTTTGGTTATGAAATCTGCAGCTGCTGTAGCTGTTTTGGTGGCATCCTTATACAATGTTGCACCTCAAACAGCACCCTTATGACCAAAAATGTTCCAGTCCAGTCTCCTGTGCCTCACTGGTGAATCATTGGTTTACCATCTTTCAAGCACTGAGTAAGAAATAACCCTAAGGTATTATGCCACTGAAGGTCAAATCAACCACAGGTCTTGTGTGACCTGAGCCTGTAAGTGGTGTCTGCCTCATTTCCATGGCAGCAGCCAACCAGCAATATGGCCGGTGAGCTGAGGGTCTTCATCACCTTTTCTTTCCTCAAGACCCCAAGCCCTGACACTGAGGCCAGGTCAGGAAACAGGAATAGGAGGCCAATCCTGTGGCACTGGAGTCAGGAGGGGCCTAGGGAAGGGTTAGGGAATCTGTCATGGGCAAGTGACAGCAGGCAAGGGAGAGAAAGGGAGAGAGGAAGGAGAGAAGGGGAGAAGGACAACAGGAGAACCAGCTCGACCATGACCCACACCATCCCCATCAATCTCCTGTGTATTTATTATTTTTTTGATTGTGCCATTCATCATCATCATATCCATTATTTTTTCATGTATGTTTACAATTTC
Source organism: Cabassous unicinctus (assembly GCA_029593785.1). Lineage (NCBI taxonomy): Eukaryota > Metazoa > Chordata > Mammalia > Cingulata > Chlamyphoridae > Cabassous > Cabassous unicinctus. The sequence continues at coordinate 6,479 of JAQZBX010053868.1, read as the reverse complement.
TTCAGTATGTTCTCCCAGTGTCTTCTTAAAATCATTAATCTCTTCCTTCACTTCATTGATTCATGATATTTGTTTGGACATATCTTATTAGTTGTTCCATGTTCTGCATCTCCTCTTGGTTTTTAGTTTGTTTGTTTTACTGGACCATGTCCTCCTGTTTCTTAGTATGGCTTGTAATTTTCTGTTTGTGTCTAGGCATATGTTTATCTTGATGGATTTATTGAGTTCATAAGCTTCTCTCTCTATTCTCTGGTTTTATTTCCTTGTTTCTTAGTGTGTGTGGTAAGATTTCTATTTGGGACTTCATTATTCTTATTGTATTTCCTTATTGTCCATGTCCTTTGAAAGAAAAAATGTCAGGACCAGAGAAAAGGAAAGAGATTGGAAGAGGAGAATAATAATAATAATGATGATGACAAGGATGATAATGATGAAAGGTAGGAGAAGAACTGTACAAGATGTAGGAAATTCACAAAGCACAAGTAAGAAGCACAGAGGAATAAGATTAGAAAAGTGGAATAGAAACAATGAAATGAGAAACAAAATAGAGAAAAATATGTAGAATGAATTAAAAGGCTGGAATGGTGAGAAGAGAGGGAAAAAAGAAAAGAAAAAATAGAAAGCAAAAAGCCAAAAATAATGAAAACAAAGGAAAAGGAGAGAGAGGAATTAAAACAAGAAAAATTAGAGTCCAGATAAAAAGAGATGGAATGAAAAAACAACAAGGGAAAACAGAAGATATAAGCATGAAGGAGAGAATAGACATAGCATAGGTAGAGAAAATCAGTAACTGAAAAAAAAAGAAAAAGAAACAAACAAAAAAACCCACAGAAAAACAAAGGAAGGGGACACAACAAATAAGATACATGAGAGCAGCAACTCATTTAAAAAACTGGAAAGAATAAAATAGATAAAAAAAAACAGAAATAAACATGGTAAAACAGCCTTCTTTCTTAGACTCCTAAGCATCTTGTCATGCTACTATTATTCATCAATCAATCACCCTGTCCTGCCCTCTGTAGGTTTTGAACTGTGTTTTAGTGAAAAAATAAAGAAAATAAAAAAGAACTTTTCTAAAAAATTAGAGATCCAAGAAAAGCTAATTCAAAAGGAATATCTATATGTTTTCTCTTTTAAAGTTTTTGCTGGATGCCTGATAACCCGGTAGATCACTTCTCAAAGAAGAGCCAGGAATTGAACCAGGGACCTCATATATGCTATGCAGGAATTCTTCCACTGAGTTATCTTTTCTCCTTAGTTTAGTTAACCTAACTTAGGTTAGTTTCCTTTTCCCTCGGACAGGTTAGTTTCTCTGCTGTCTGCCAGAGCCTTACTGATCAGTCACCTGTGTGTCTCTGCCTCCTCTCTGATGTGTTTTCCCTTTTTACCTAAGTGGCTGGTCTTAACAGCCTGCCTGAGGAGATCACCCTCCTCTATCCCTGTTGTGTCAGGGATCCTTTCAATATTCAAGGAGGTCTCTGCTTGGAAAACTCATCACAAAGAAATTGCTCTCTAGCTTACCAGACCCCTCTTCCTCCCAGAGAATCTGCCATCACATTCCTTTCAGAGCAGGGAACCAGCCACTCCACCTAGGCTCTGTGTCCTGAGGGCACGGTGTATGTACTGCTTCAAGGTACAGGGGTGAGAAATTCATTATTTTTCTTTGGCTTCTTTATCTTTCCAGTGCCCTCCTAGATGACTCATAGCACCTTTCCATTCTATATATATCCAAATGAGCTGGCATGGAGGAAGACATCTGTTCTCCTCTCAGTTAGATATAATTCACCAGTAGTTTTACCCTCCCTTAATATCTCCAAGGTGAGGGAGGGGAGCCCTTCCCAGCAGCTGGTAGGTTTAATAACTCACAGTTTGTTATTTTGGCTACTTTGTGTGTTTGTCCCTCATTCTCCTGGGAGTTGTGAAGCAGTGTGCAGGTCTGCTGTTCCCCAAAGCAGATTGACAAGGCAGTCTTTGGCTCTTTCTTTGTTGTTTTAGTGAACCTGTGGAACCTAGGAAACAGATTCTCTGCATCCAAAATAAAGCGGACATTTACTTTGCTTTAGTAAAGTGTTTCAATTCAAGAAGGGAGAAATTGGAAGGAATATGGAGGCCCTAAATCTGACCTAAGTGTGAAACTCACCAGGGTAATCTCCATTAGACTTCAAATTGTGTCATCTGTGGATTTATGCTTTATCCTTTGGGCCTGCCTGAGTGGAAACTCCACTATTTTCAATGTTCTGAATCTTTCAATGTATTGGTTCTGTTTTCCTGGGCCAACTTGAGTCATACAGGTTCCCCTCCTCTTCATCTATGACCTCCAGTCAAAAAGTATTTATCTTTATATTGTCATCAGGTGCCAGCATATCCACTGTCTGTAGACATTGACTAGGTGACGGAAATAATTAGCTGAAAACTAAAATGAACTGCAGTCTGATGATGGAGAAAAAGAATAAGCAAATAAAACTATACCCAAGTAACATGTCACATGGTGTCTATGGCTGAAATGAAATAAAAGCAGGCAAAATTGAGAGCTTCAGAAGGGATGCTCGATGTTCAGACAAGACTCATAGATTGGGAAACATTTGAGGAGAGACCCCAGTGCAGAAGACAGGAGTCACAAGGATATTAGATATTTTTGACCAGCAGAGGGAATGTCCAGAGCAAGTGCCCTAAGGAAAGGGCTTCATTGCATGTTCAAGATCAGCAAGGAATTCAGAGTGGCAAGGGGTGAATAAAAGGAAGGGGGATGAGAGATCATGTCTGAGAAGTTTAAGAGCAAGGTAACCTCCCAGTGATGAAACTGCAAGATAAAGGGTGTCCCTTAACTATATATTGTACTTCTTGCACTTTATTAAGTTGTTTGCAAAGATGTATTAATTAAGGTTCTTCAGAGTAATGAAACTAGCAGGAGATAGATGATGGTAGACAGACAGACAGATAGATGGATAGATAGATAGATAGATAAATAGATAGATAGATAGAGATAGATAATGTATATATACATATACAATTATATGTAAATATTAAGAGATTTATAATAAGATTAGGCCCATGAGAGCATGGAAATTGGTGAGTCCAAGTTCTGTGGGGCAGACCAGTCATTAACTCAATGACAGTAATGTTGAATTTCTCCACAGAAGCTGCACATTGGAAATTCCAATGAATGTGAAGATAAAAACTCTCCAGGAGAAGATGGATTCCTGAAAAAGAGAAAGAAATTCTTCTTTCTGACTAATGGAATCCTCAGTGTTCTCTTTATGTCTCCAAAGTTTGGATGAGGAGACTCCTGTCATGGCTGTAGGCAATCTCCATTGTTGATTGCAGACACTATCGCCATAGATGGAAACAACAGACTAATTGTTTAAATCCATCTAAGAAATTCCCTAACAGTAACAGTCAAGACAATGTATGCTTGACCTAAAAACTGGACACCATAACCCCGCAAAGTAGACACATGTAATTAACCATTACAAGCTACACTTAAGAAATTTACCTCCCATACTCATCTCCTTAATTGATACTTTATTTCTAAATAAAGTCAATAACATAGACATATTTTGACCTAACATAATTTATCTGTCCTACATACTACTGGAAATGCACTAACACTGTCCCAGAAGAGGATGCAAAACTTAAGTAATAATATTATACTTTATATCTTGTAACTTAAATACAATAACATAAAATTAATACAATTTATTTAATATAATATAGGGATAAGAGAGAGAAAAAACAATGATATTTGTTTTATGTGTAAATACAAACATACCCATGATAAAATAAGGAAGAAATAACTTCTCACTTCTGCACCTGCTGATGTACCCATTTTTTTATTTTTTATTTGTTTTTACGGGGAGGTCCTGGGGGTCGAACCCAGGTCCCTCCATATAGGAGACAGACACCCAACCATTTGAGCCACATCCGCCCCTGCTGATGTACTCTTTGCCATATTTAAAACTCTCTCCTTCTTCTATCCATGCCATATTCAATGTACATTCAGCAAGCATCTCAGCTGCTCATGGCAATTTGCCTGGTTTACAAATCCAATTCTTCAATCCTGACTGAGCTGGGCTTTAGTATTCTGCCTGGGATTTGTTGTTGCAGTATTCCATTGACTTTAATCAAAGAGCATGATAGTATTAGGAGAACCCCTATAAATAGGATCATTCAATGCAGTCAGTAGAGTAACTCCATTCTTTACCAGTTTATTCAGAGACACAAGGAGCCCAAAGTAGACTGCTGGCAGTCTTCTTCTCCAGTTCAATGGAAACATTGTTTTGTCTCCTGGTGGGAGCACTCTTCTTTTTGGAAAGTAGACCTCTAGGCCAGCAGAGCATAAGGTCGAAGATACAGGAAGCAAAAGTTTTCTAATGTTTAGTAGGGGTAATATAGTGAAGGATGCCACTCCCACTCCCTTATTTCCTGGATCTGTGAATCCTACCTATGGGAGAAACAGCACCATATAGTAGATGCTGATTTAGAGCCTCCTGGAAACATTGCCTGGTACTGCAAGAAATTACCACCCAGCTACTAGAATAATTGTGTCTTCCAAAGGCCATTTCACCATTCTATCGATCCAACTGCTTCAGGATGATTGGGAACATGGTAAGACCAGTGAATTCCATTAGCATGTGCCCATCCCCGCATTTCATTTGCTGTTAAGTGGGTTCCTTGATTAGAAGAAATGCTGGCTGTAATACCATGATGGTACAAAGGCATTGTGGAAGCCCACAAATGGCAGTTTCACAGAAGCACTGTATACAGGGAAGACAAATCCATATCCAGAGTACAGAACTATTCTGGTAGGAAAAAACTCTGCCTGGGAAACAGAAGGCAATGAGGCAGTAGTTGGGGCCATGGACACTTGGATCCCTTCTTGCTGCAACTTACTTGTGCCATCAGGGACAGCATGAGCCAGATCTTATATATACCAGTTCCATTTTGTGCTGGAGTGCTGTTATGCACACCCTACTTTATGGAATCAGAAAATATCCAGATCAATAGGGTCTCCTGGTAACTTGGTGGCCCATGGTTATGCATATGTTCAGCCTCTACTAAGATCCAGTAGCAGGGTAAAAGGTGATTCTCAATAAGAAAGTAAATATCTACAGAGGATAAGAGGGATTTCCTCCATATTCCTCAGGGATAGTATTTTGATTCTACCATAGGGTTATGCCAAATCCCCAAAACCGCCTCTCTTTTTGCCACTGAAAGTTCCATTACCATTGAATCGTGTGACCCAACTGGCAGATCAGCTTGCACAACATCCTGGAATGTTACAGATCCTCCTCTTGTTCAAGTTATCACTCAAAACTAACAGCTTTTCAGGTCACTCTGTAAATGGGCTGGAATACCACACACAAATGAAGAATTTGTTGCCTCCAAAATCCATAGAGACCCCATAGGAGTTTTGCCTCAGTTTTTGGTTGTAAGAGGAGTCAAATGCAATAACTTATCTTTCACCTGAGAAGGGTTATCTCAATATATCCTGTACTTTTGGATGCCAAGTCATTTCCCTGAGGTGGAAAGTCCATGAATTTTTATTGATTTTTCTGCCACCCTCTTACATGTAAATGCCTTTTCAGTATGTCCAGAGCAGTTGCTCCTCTAGCTCACCAGGTCCAATGGTCCAATCAACATAATGTCATGAAAAGAATGGAAAAGTGTGATATTTTGTAGAAGGGAGAGACAGTCAAAATCCTTTGGACTAGATTATGACATAGATCTGGAGAGTTGATATGCCCCTGAAGTAGGGCAGTGAAGGGACAATACTTTCTGTCCTTGCCAGCTTAAAACAAACTGTTTCTGATTATCTTTACTAAGAAATAAAAAAAAACAGCATTTGTCAGATCAATAGCTGAATACCAGGTGTGTTAGCTTCCCAACTGCTAAAACAATACCTTACAATGTGTTGGCTTAAACACCTGGGAATTTATTGGTCTACACTTTTGAATCTAGGAGAAGTCCAAAATCATGGTGACCGCAAGGCAGCACTTTGTCCCTGAAGACTGGAATTATGAGGTTGGCTGCCAACAATCCTTGGGTACAAGACTTTTCCCTCAAATGTCAGTACACATTATCCTGTCATCTCCCGTCTCTTCTGGGTTCCTTTTCCTTCCAGCTTTATTTGTGGTGTTCTTTCTGTGGTCTTCTCTATAAGGCCTCCATAAATAAGATTAACACTCATCCTGATTTAGTTGGCTGCATATTTTCTAAAATTATATGCTCAATGGTCTTATTTACAATGGGTTCACACACACAGGAATAGGTTAAGATTAAGAACTTGTTTTTCTGGGATACATAATTCAACCTGCCACACTTAGTACCAGAGATGTGTTAATTTCCTCAAGAAATGATACAACATATTGAACATCAGCTGCAATTGGAGCCAGCACCTGGTTAAGTTATGATAATCCACTATTATCCTCCAAGTTTCAACTGTTTTCTGCACACTCCAAACAGGAGACTTGAAGGGAATG
>JAQZBX010053867.1:0-18783 GCA_029593785.1 Cabassous unicinctus | reverse complement strand
GTGGCCACTGGACATTTTTGGGGCAGGGAGAGGAGGGGCAGTTGAAATACTCGGGCTTTTTTGGGACTTTGGGGGTTGTCCTGAGTGGCGAAGCACTGACGAATGTAGGCCATTTTCCATCAGAATATACCATGCAGAACTCGGTGGGAAAGAGTGTGGTCTGTGATGTGAACTGTAGTCTATGCTCGGTGGCAAGGCCCCAGGATGTGTATATCCATTGCGGGTATAGTACCACACGGATGGGGAATGGTTGTGTGGGGTGTTTTTGGGGGTGTGGACGGTGGGGAGCATGGGAATCCCTGTAGTTTCTGAGTAATATTTGGGTAATCTAGGCACCTTTATAAAATGTATATATATATATATATATATATATATATAACAAATAACATTTATGTAAACAAATGCAAAAAAATAAATACATAAAAATAAAAATAAAAAATAAAATAAAAATAAATAAATAAATAAATAAAAACAAATAAATTTCATAAATTAACTTTTCCACTTCAGTAAAAACACTCTTAGTTTTTATTGGGGGGTAGGACAGACATCTTAATCATGTTTAGTCTTCCAATCCATGGACTTGGAACATTCTTCCATTTTACTTACATCTTCTTTGATTTGCTTTAATAATGTTTTGTAGTTTTCTGTGTAAAGTTGTTTACATCTTTAGTTAAGTTTATTCCTAGGTATTTGATTCATTTAGTTGCTATTGTAGATAGAATTTTTTTTATTTCCTCTTCAGATTGCTCATTATTAGGGTACAGAAATGTTACTGATTTTTGTATGTTGATCTTATAGCCTGCCACTTTAATGAACACATTCATCAGCTCTAGAATCTTTGTTGTGGATTTCTCAGGGCTTTCTTTGTATAAGATCATGTCATCTTCAAAAAGTGATATTGTTACTTCTTCCTTTCCAATTTCAATGGCTTCTTTTTGTGTTTCTTGTCTAAGTGCTTGAGTAAGTACTTCTAAAAGAAAGTTAAATAAGAGCAGTGATGGTGCGCTTCCTTGTCTTATTCCAGATCTTAGAGGGAAAACCATTATCTTTTCACTATTAAGTGTGATTTTAGTTGTGGGATTTTCATATATACTCTTTATAATGTTGAGGAAGATTTCTTCTATTCCTATTTTTGAAGTGTTTTTATCAGGAAAGTGTACTGTATTTTGACTAAATTTTTTCTGCATCAATAGAGATGATCATGTGATTTTTTTTCTTTCTATGTTAATGTGGTGTATTGCATTACTGATTTTCTTATGTTGAACCACCTTTGCATACCAGAGATGAAATTCGCTTGGTCATGGTGAATAATTCATTTGATATGCTGTTGAATATGATTAGCAAGTATTTTGTTAAGGATTTTAGCATCTAGGTTCTTTAGAGGCATTGGTCTATAGTTTTCCTTCCTTGTGGTGTCTTTGTGTGTCTTTGATATTAGGGTGATTTTGGCATCATAGATTGAGGTAGGCAATGTTCCTTCCACTTCTATTTTTTGGAAGAGTTTACGCAGGATTGGTGTAAGTTCTTTCTGGAATGTTTGGTTGAATTCACTTGTAAAGCCATTCCTTGTGATTAGTCTGTTGAGTTCATCAATTTCTTCTTTTGTCAATGTAGGCTGCTTGTGTGTTTCTAGGAACTTATCCATTTCATCTAAATTATCTATCTTGTTGGCATGCAATTTTTAAAAGTATCCTCTTATGATACTCGATTTCTCTGGGATCAGTGGTGATATATCCTCCCTCATTTTTATTTTATTTGCATCTTCCACTTTATTTCCTTGTTAGTATAGCTAAGGGTTTGTCAATTTTATTAATCTTGTTGAAGAATCAGCTTTTGATTTTGTTAAAATTTTCTAGATTTTTTAATTCTCAGTTTCATTTTTCTCTGCTCTATTCTTTGTTATTTCTTTCCTCCCACTTGCTTCAGGATTATTCATTGTTCTTTCTCTAGTTCCTGCAGTTAGATATGCAGTTAGGTATTTTATTTTAGCTCTTTCTTCTTTTTAATATAGGCATTTATGGCTATAAACTTCCTTCTCAGCACTGCTTTTGCTGCAACCCATAAGTTTTGATATGTTGTGTTCTCATGTTCATACATTTCAAGGTAGTTATGAATTTCTTTTGCAATTTTCTCCTTGACACCTTGATTGTCTAAGAGTATGTTGTTTAACTTCCATAAATTTGTGCCTAGTCTGGTTCTCTGCTTCTTATTGATTTTCAACTTCATTCCATTGTGGTCAGATAATTTACTTTGTATAATTCCAATCTTTCTGAATTCATTGGGACTTCTTCTGTTACCTAGCAGGAGGTCTTTCCTGGAGAATGATATATGTGTGCTTAAGAAAAATGAATATATTGCTGTATTTGGGGGTAATGTTTTATATATGACTCTTAGGTCTGGTTCCTTTGATGTATTATTCAAGGTCTCTGTTTTGTTATTTACCCTTGTTGAGGTGTTCTGTCTATGGTGATAATGGCATATTAAAGCCCCTTACTATAATCTCTCCACTTATTTTTTCCAATATTTGCCTAATGTATTATTTTAGGGCACCCTGGTTAGGTGCATAAATGTTTATGATTGTTCATCCTTCTTAATAGATTATCACCTTTACTAACATATACTGTCCTTCTTTGTCTCTTACAATAGTTTTTCATATTAAGACTATTTTTTCCAACATTATAGCTTCTCCTGCCCTTTCTTGGTTATTGTTTGCATATAAAATCATTTTCCAACCATTCATTTGCAACCTCCTTGTGACCCTGGGTCTAAGGTGAGTTTCTTGTAGACAGCATATAGATGGGTCATTTTTCCTTATTCATCTGCAATCTGTTTTGTTTTTATTGGAGAGTTTCCTCCATTAACATTCAATGTAATTACTGTCAAGGCAGTACTTACATTAGTTATATTTTCTTTAAGTTTATATATGTCATATTTTGTTTTTATTTCTCATTTTGTCTTTTTTAGTTATTCTTAATCATAGTGTTCCTTTCTACATTCTCCTCCAACTCTCTTTCCCCTGTTTTTCTTTCCTTTCAACCTGAAGAACTCCCTTCACTATTTCTTAATGGGTGGGATATTTGTTGAGAATCTCTCTAAATTCCTTTTTATCTGTGAATATTTTGAACTTTCTCATTTTTGAATAGCAGCTTTGCTAGATACAGAATTCTTGATTTGGTAGTTTTTTCTTTTAGCACCTGTAGTATTTTATACCACGGCCTTCTCTCATCCATGGTCTTAGATGAGAAATCAGTGCTTAATCTTATTGAGCTTCCCTGTACGTGATGGGTCTCTTTTCTCTTGCTCCTTTCAGTATTCTCTCTTTGTTTTGCACACTGGGAAATTTGATAAATATATGTCTTGTGGTATGTCTCTTGGTAATTATCCTGTTTGGAGTATGATGTGCATCCTGCACATGTACAACCATGTCCCTCAAAAGACTTTGGAAATTTCCAGCCATTATTGCCTCCAACACTCCTTCTGCCCCCTTTCACCTCTGTTCTCTCACTCTGGGATGCCTAGAATGCATAAGTATGTGCATTATACATTGTAATTCAATTCCCCGGAAACTTGCTGAATTTTTCTATGTTTTTATCTATCTATTCTACTATCTGTCAGTTTTCAGATGTACTACCTTCCATGTCACAAAGTATTTCCTATGCCTGTTCAAATCTGCTATTATTTGCATCCAGCATATTTTTGATTTCTGGCATTGTGCCTTTCATCACCATCAGATCCATTTTCTATATTCCCCAGTGTCTTCTTAATATCCTTTATCTCTTCCTTCACTTTATCAAGGTGATATTTGTTTAGATATCATTAATTAGTTGTTCCACATTCTGCACCACCTCCTGTTTTTTAGTTTATTCATTAGACTGGGCCATGTCTTCCTGTTTTTCAGTATGGCTTGTAATTTTTTGTTGGGGTCTAGGCATCTGTTTATTTTGATGTGCTTATTCAGATGGTCACTATCTCTTTCTACTCTAGGATTTTATTTTGTTTAGTTTTTTATTAAGGTTCCTTTTTAACACTTGGCTCCCCTTATTTGATATGCTTGTACATGTCTGTGTTACCTTGAAAAAATATTAAGACCAGTGAAAAGGAGAGAAGAAGATAAATGAATAATAGTAATAAATTTTAAAAGTTAGAAAACAAACCATAAAAGAGCCAGGAAAATAAATAAGTAATAAGAGTTTTTTAAAAATCATTAAAAAAAAAAGAATAAGAATAAAAATGAAATGAGAAACAAAATAAAATAAAAGACCAGAAAGATGAGAGGAAAGAAAAAAAGGAAAAAAGGAAGACCAAACAAGAAAATGTGGAATGAAAGAAAAGCAATGAAAGAGGGGGAAATGAAAGAAAGAAAGAAAAGAAATAAAGAAACTAGGGAAACAAACTAAGAGAAAGATAAAAGGGAAAGAAAGAAAGAAAAAACAACAAACAACCAAACAACAAATAAAAAAACAACCCAGGACAAACAGGCTTCCCTCTTAGATCTTTATAAGCCATCTCAGGCTGCTGGTGCTCATCAATCAATCACCCTGCAGCCTGTCCTCCAAAGGTAAGGTACCCAGTTCTAGCAAATATAATAAAGAATTTAAAGACATTTAAAAAATTAAAAATATGAAATAGATAAAAAACATAAAACAAAAAAATCTCAGTCTATAATTTCCTGTCACAAGGTGCCAGTTGGTGAACTAATTTCTTGGATAACTCTGGATCCCTTCTCTCAGGTGGTACAGGGAACTGAACCAGGGATCTAGTATATGTGAGGCAGGGATTCCTACACTGAGTTCCACCTATTCCAGGTTAAGTGGGCTTCTAAAATCTTATCTGGCTCTCCCCACACCCTTTCCCTCAAGAGAATGAGACTGCTAACAGATTGCTGGTGTGGGGACCTAGGCCCCCTTAAGTCCTCAGCAAGTAGCCACATGAGTGACCTAGACATAAAGGTTAACTACCCTCCCAAGAAGGTAGAGAATGCATAGATGGTATCATAAACTATAATCTCCCCAAAGAAGTAAATGTCCTTGGTAAATGTCCTTCATATTAGCAGAGTGAAAATATCACTACACCCCATGTATATGCTTCACATGACCCTAGCAGGAAGTCTTTTCTCATACCCTATGGAATGTCCTTGTTCTGAGAACCCTTATATCACCCCTCATTTTTCCAGTATCTTTGCAGAGTGTTATCTTCACTTTCTGAACTGCCACCTTCAGAAATTCTCTCCTGTCCATAAGTCCCAATAAAACTTATACCAGGTGTGTTCTTTGGGCTTGTGGCCTCACCAACACCCCTTCAGGAGCTGGGTTGTCATAATTGGTGAGCCATGAGCCAGGAGACTGAAGGACCACTGGCAGTAGCATGTATGAGCTCAGGGAAAGGAGAATCCATGAGGGATATCCCAGGTTCATTTGTAACATCCATGTGGGGTGGGGTGGCTGTACTCCTGGATGAGTGGGGATCACCAAGAGAATATGGGGTCACCCATTTGCTTAACTGTATTGGAACCCCACATGATTATGAGGATGCCTGAAAATGCTGATGGGAGTAGCAGTTAACTAAGATAGGGAAAACATTCCAGCAGCAACACTGTGAACCCCTTGTCACCTGGTTGGTGTGCTTATGTGTTAGTGGAGCTAATATAATTAGTTTACTGGAAAAGTGGAAAAACTTACCAACATTAGTGTTCTCTGTCCTGTTTCCATGTTATTTCTAATCAGATCTAGATAGCCACATTAATAAAAATGTTGCTGTTAAACTTTAGTAACTCTGAAGTAGGAAACTCTAAAAACAAATAGAAAAAAAGTGCTAGTAGTTTTTGTAAGCCTGCAATTAAAAATATGTTACAAACTTAAAAGCTCATAATACTTGTGTAAACTGTGGAAGAGTTTAAATGGGATGTTATTTTGGCAATGTTTTAAGTTTTAGTGACATTTTATTTTGATTAGAATTTTTATTGAGGTGTTAAAACCAACTTTCAGTTTTGAATCAATAGCTTACTCCTGAACTTCAAATCTGTGTAAGTGTACTCCTGAAGATTAATCCAGAATATGTGTGTTATATGTCTGTCAAAACTGCTAAATTAGTGCTTTAACTGCATTTATACTTCTCAAATGTTCCTAACTGGTTGCTGTTAACTAATAAAAGTGTTTCCAAGAATGAACTTGTATATTACAGGCAACACTGATTCCAGAGGAGATCATAAAAGCAGTAAAATCAGAGATATGAAATAATGGAGAGCTAGGAAACAGCCATATAAAAAGAATACGAATTATGAGTCAAATTAGTGAGCTTTATGTTTTTGTTGGTGTGTCTTAACTCTTTTTGTGTTTTTCTGTTCAGTGTATATTTTCATACTTCTGGTTGGTAATATTAAATTAACAAATGAAAATTCTTAAAAAAAAAAGCTCTCTTCAAATGACTAAAAATTAAATAAGTTCTTATATTTGGTAAATGAATATTCCTGGAGCCCAACTTAGAAAAACCAAACAGGATAAAAAGATGCATAAAATCTGACTAAAGAAAGTATTTAAAATAAACTAAAAAGTTGGTTCTGAATTCTTCCATATTCTTTCTATAGTTTATCCTACCCCCAGTGTCTTCTCCTAGCCTTGACTGAATTCTGTAAAACTGGTTTAGACATGAAGCATTGGGTGTGGAAAGATAGGGAGGTGTGAGGCTAGCCTAGAATTCAGTCTACTAGGCCTGGAAATTAAAATGATAGGGACACAGGGGGATATTACAGAATAAACCTTGTTTTGTATAGTCTGTTCTGTAAATCCCTAATTAAATTTTAACAGCTTTTGAGATAACAGTAATAATCCAATGGTCAAATTTCAGCAAGTAAAGAAAAATTCTTTGAAAGCTATGGAAAGATTTTTATAAATTTTGATGAAAGTGAATTAAACATTTATAATACATTCTGGAACTTGGCAGTCAGCATGCTTTTAAGGGTATTCACCATTTTAGACTTTTATTAAAGAAAAAGTGGTTTTAGCTTCCTGTGGAGGAAGGAAGGAAAAAGGACATTTCTTGCATAAATTATAATGGTTTCAATTTTATCTAGCTTGGGTGAAATCTTCCTAGGTTTATATGGATACTAATACAATAAAGTAGCATTATATGTGTTAAATATTTAAGATGAAAATTATAAGTCTTTGGCTAATGAAATTATTACAAATCTCTTTTTTTTTAAATTAGTTTTTGCCTAAATTGAAATGAATAGTTATTTTTTCTTCAAAGAAAAGAATGAGAGATATGAGATATAATAGATACAGAAATAAGTAAAAGGTTTGTAGAAATGAATTCATAATCAATGATGACTAAAATTTGATGTTTGTTTAAAGGAATGTGTTTTTTCCTAAGATAAGATGGTAGCATTAATTAAGGGAATGTATTTTGTAAAGGTGATTTTGTCTTGAGATGAAGTAACTATAGTCTATGTGGTTATGGATCATTATGGGAAGTTTGTAAAAGCATTTTCTAAATTGAAATATTATAATATATGTGACTGATTCTGGGGAATCATTAAAGAGAAATCTAGGAGATAATATTAATAACAAAAAGTAACTTATGGTTAATTATAAGAAGTTTGCAAAAACATTGTCTAAACTGAAGTATTTAAATGTCTAATTTCAGGAAGCCATTATTAAATAGAAACTGAATTCATGTTGATAACAGATTATCTCCTGTGCATAAATCCCAATAAAACTTATGCCTGACTAAATGCCAGGTGTGTTCTTCGGTCTCATGGCCTTGCCAACTCATGCCCTTCAGGAATTGGGTTGTAACAGCTGGTTACTGGATATCTCTCCTGGTTTCCTTCCCTCCCAGGCTGGTTAGGTACCTGTCTCCACCTACCATCTCACTGACCAAGGTCCTCTCTCACCCATGGCAGTTAGGTGTGACAGCCTGCCTGATCAGATCCTCCGTCCCCTCTCCCTGGGTCTGCTTCAGTGCTAGTTGGGGTCTTTTTTTGAGATTCAAAGGGGGCTCAGGTGGACAAACTCACTGAAGAGAAACTACTTTCCACCCTCCACCAGACCCCTCTTCCTCACAGGGAAGAGAACATTCTTTCCACAATCAGTTGCCTGCAGTGAGCCAAGGGTATTACCAGCCTATTTTCCACGAGGGTGGGGTATATGTGCCATTTCCAGCCACTGGGGCAACTATATTATGGTTTTCATTTGACTTCTTTATCTCTTGGCCTTTTTCTTCTATCTGGTCTGCAGATCCCCAAAGCATCTCCCTTACATAGCTTTTTGCCTTTCCCTTGTTGTTTTTGTGAGGGAGTGAGCCCTGTCTACCTACTTTACCACCATCTTCCCAGAAGTCCTGAGATAATTTTTATGATATGAAATGAGGGTCCAAATTCATTCTTCACATGTTGATATCCAGTTTTCCCAGCACCATTTGTTGCAGTGATTACTCTTTCCACATTTATTAGTCTTAGCATCCTTGTCAAGACTCATATGGTAATAGATGTATGGATTTATTTTTGGCTTCTTAAACCCATTCCATTGATGTGTTTATCACTATGCCAATAGTACACTGATTAATGTAAGGTTGTAATACATTTTTAAATTGACTTTATTTTTTCTTTTTGGTGTACAGTTCTGTGAGTTTCATCCCCCCACACTTGCTGTCTGTGTTCATTTGCTGGGTGATCTTCTATGTCTGCTTCTTGCCCTCTCTTCTCATTTTTTCTCCTCCAGTCTCCACTGGGATTCAGTCCTAGGGACCTCTGATGTAGGAGAGAGGCCCCCTATCACTTGCACCACCTCAGTTCCTGGTTTCTGGTGCATCTTGCCCTGGCTTTCCCCTGCATCTTTCTTTTGTGGTGTCATCATCTTGCTGCATGGCTCTCCACACATCCACGTGGGCCCACTTCACTGAACGGGCCCAGCTCAACCTCTCATCTTTTTATTTTACCAGGTGGTGCTGGGGATCAAACCCAGGTCCTTCCATATTGTAAATGGATGCTCAACTACTTGAGCCACAGCTGCTTATCTGTAATAAGTATTGTAATCCATGAATGTGAGGTCCCAAACTTTGTTCTTCTTTTTCTTATATATTGTTTTAGATATAAGAGGTTACTTGCTATCCTATATGAAGGTTAGCTTTTCCATTTCTGAAAAAAAAAATGGCATTTTGATGAAGATTGCATTGAATCTGCATATTGCTTTGGAGATTATTGTCATCTTAATTATATTAAGTTTTCCAATCAATGAATATGGTGCATCTTTCCATGTATTTAGTTCTCTAATTCCTTTCAGCAAAGTTTTGCAGTTTTCAGGATAAAATAATTGACCTTCCTTGGTTAAATATTTGTTCTTAGTTATGGAGTAGTTTTCTTAATTTTCTTTTCAGATTGTTCATTTCCAGTGTATAGAAATAAAATCGATTTTTTTATAACTTGATCTTGTATCATATTATTATGCTGAATACATTCATTAGCACTAATAATTTTTTGCCAGTCTTAGGATATTCTTTATATATGATCATGTCATCAGAGAATAGAAAGAATATTATTTCTTCATTTCCAATCTGGATGTATTCTATTTAATTTTCTGCCTAATTTCTCTGTCTTGACCCTAAAGTACAATGTTGAACAATAGTGTTAAAATCAGGCATCTTTTTCTTGTTCCTGGTTTTAGGAGGAAAGCTTTCAGTTTTTCAGAATTGAGCATGATATTAGCTGTGGGTCTTCAAAATGGTCTTGAATATTTGGAGGAAGTTTCCCTGTATTCTTAACTTTTTGAGTGTCTGGATGTTATTTGTTTGTTTAGTGGCTGCCTTAGATTCCCAGATACTATCAGAAATATAAAGCAACAAATATATAACAGCACAATGGGCTGGCTTAACAACAGGAATTTATTGGCTCATGGTATCAGATGCTAGAAAACTTGCTTCCTCCCAGGGTTAGAAGCATACAGGTTTGCTGTTAATCCTTATACTCCTTGATATTTCTGTCACATGGCAATGTCCTCTACTTTCTATTATAGATATAGCTGATACCCAGTTTCTACTCCTCCACAAGGCTTTCTCTTCATAAAGCCCAACCACATTCAGTTGGGTGACACCTTAATGAAAATAAGCTTCAAAAGCTGCTATTTACAGTGGGCCCTTACTCACAAGAATGGATTAAGACCATTTTCTTTTTCTGGGGTCATAATTCAAAGTACCACAGTGTTATTACTGTATAATCAAGTTTGTATTTCCTTTAGTGTGTGGTCATTGGGGATTTCTGCTCAGTTATCTCACTAGCCAGCGAATTATTAGTCAGAGAGCTTCTTAAATGCTTTGTGGCAGTAAGTCTTTTATGACTTGTTGAGTAACTCTACATTTGTGTGTTGGGGCATGTTTTCTATACTCAGGCAGTTTGTCATTCTGCCTAAATGTTCTTCCTCTGCTTTTGCAGAATGTCTAGGTCTGCCAGGGATGAGTGATAGGGCCTTTCTCAGGTTTTTCCTGGGCAGGTCCATATCCCTGTACATGCACAGGCCTTGTAGATCTCAAGGGATATGCTATAACTTTTCAGAATTCCTAAGGACTTTTAATTCTTCAGATCAACCTCTGAAATTTGGGGCCAGGATCTTGTTGTCACCATTGGATATTGCAGAAGCAGTCAGTTTTGATGTTTAAAATCACTTTTTTGGCTCCTTTTTCTCAAAGCCAAAATTCCTAAAAATAAGGCTGTTTGCACAAAGTGAGCTCTGAGTCAGGTAAAATTATAACAACGCCTTGTGAATGGACTTTTCCATGGAGTTGCCAGACAGGTCAAATAGTATTAATCATTGCAGGAGAAACATCTTTAGGAGTTCCTCACCCAGTTTATAGTTTCTAATTGTTTGCAAGTTGGCTGCTTTACACAGCTTCCTTTGTTACCAACCACTAAGCTGTTGCTTTTCAAGGCTACTGCACACCTGCAGAGAGAGGGATGCATCAAGTTACAGTGCCATATACCTTGTCTTTCTCCACAAGATTCAACAGGGTTTTAATGGGCTAAATACTCCTTAGTTTTGAAAAAATCTTTGATTAGTTTCCAGAGTTCTGTAAAAGTGGATTTTGACAATTTTTGTCACTGTTTGTTTTGCTTTATTGGAGGGATGGATTCACAGAGGTATTTATGCCAACATTTCAAAAGTTCCTCATATTTCTATTTTCCTACAACAAAAATTGGGATCACATGATAAGATAATAAGTCAATATCACACAGAACTATATATTTTGTTCCTATGGACAGGAAGAGTAATCATGAGAAAAAAATGTCTTAGTATTTGTATTATTGGGATATAGTATTTTCTGTAAGTTTATGAGATGATACAATTTTAACAAGATACTTTGCCTTTATCCATGGCAGAATGTTAAAATGTTGCCATTGGATATGAGATAAAGTGAACATGGCCTCTAATACATGGGCCACCATTGATATCTAGGTAAGTATTTTAGAGTGCTATCCTGTGAGAGTTACATTCCAGACCTAATAAATTCTGTTTTCCTGGCATTGATTGTTAAACATCTGCATTTTAACAAGCTCTTCCAATTGAATCTAACCTATAGTGACCTATGAAAAACAAGTTTCAGAACATATTCCCCTCCATACTCATTTCAGTTCTCTATGAGATTCAATCAGAAGGGCTTTGTTGCAGGATGAAGGGTATTGATGTGGGTGGAGCATTTAGGTGTGCAGAAGAGTAATAGAAAAGGCCAACCAGTGGTGGCAATTGAAGAGAAATTTATGAATATATGAGAAATATATTAATATGTGAGATAAATAAAGTAAATAAATAAATCTTAAAAAATAAATATATGAGCACATTTAGTTACCTCATTGCACTAAGGAAAATATTACTTTTTAAAATACTTCCTTTGAAAATCTATGCAATGAAAATGCAGAAATTAATGATTATATAAGCAACAGCTTGTAAAACCTCAAAATCCCATGGTCAATATTCATCATATCATACTTTAGAACAAAGCCAGAGACAATAATTTTTATTAAGTGGCTAAAGTAGCCCAAGGACTCTTCTGATGAAAGGGTTCAGAAATGGTACATTATATATGCATCATATTCACAACAGCATTAAGTTTTGTAAAAAAAGTAAAGTGAATCTTTAGGTGGTACATATCAACTTCCAGGAGAGCAGTAAATTATTTAAAAGTTTAGCACAATTCACTATATTTCTGCTTTTTGATGTCGCACATTATTTTTGACATCCATTCTATGTTTCCTATACAGCTATGAAATACTTCATGTATCCTACTCTTGAGATGAAATAGTCTCATATCAATGCAACTATTATACATTTGATTTTTTTAAAATATTTTTTTTATTTTCAAAGAAGCTTTAGATTACATAAATGTTACATCAAAAATATATAGGAGATTCCCATATACCCCAACTACTCCCCTTCCCATGCTTTCCACCAATAACAACAACATCTTCATTAGTGTGGTACATTTGTTACAATTGATGAGCATATCAATTACTAAGTATGGACTGCAGTTTACATTATACCTTGCACTTTGCCCCAAACAATTTTGTTTTGACAAAATGTATAATGGCCTCTATCTGTCATTGCAGTGTTATACAGGACAATTCCAACATCCCAAAAATGCCCCTATTGCACCTATTCTTCCCTCTCCCTCGCCTCAGAAACTCTGGTAGCCACTGCCTTTATATCAATGTTACAAGTTTTTCCATTGCTAGAATAACCATAAGTCTACTTTAGTCCATAGTTGCATTCCCCCCTTATGTTTGTTTATTCTTCAATCTTGAGGATTTGAGGATGTTGATGCCCTCCCTGTCTCCAATTCAGAGAGGGCTTAGATCCCATGAGGCAGATGGATTGACTGTATCACTTGCAGTTGCAGAAAACCTCTGCTTCCTGGGATGGGATCTGTCCATCATAACCTTTTGTTAGTTCTCCTGGGTGAATCCAATGAACTGGTGAGTAGGTGTTGCAGCTCTGCTGCAATTCAGGGCTCAACCAGCATATGAAAAGACTGAAGACTTAAGTCTCTGGGACATATATTTATAAAGTATAGTGTTAATTATAGGTTGAAATAAAAGGGGCAGTAGAGCCGAGTTTAAGGAAATTATAAATTGAGTCTAACTCTTTTACATTGGGAGCATATATTCCAAAGTAAGGCACATTGACAGGGTGATGAATTCTTGAGATTTTCTGGCTTGCCTATAGTGTCTAGATGTCTCTAGAACCCTCAGGACCCCCACTGTTTAAGGCACTTTTCCAGACACCAATCACCTTTGGTACTATATTCTTGATGTAATATTTTTTTTCTTTGTTCTTTAAACTACATGGACTCTAAATTAGCACATTGAGGGAGGCAGGTGTGGCTCAATTGATAGAGATCCTGTTTACCATATGGGAGGCCCCAGGTTCGCTTCCTGGGGCCTCCTTGTGAGGGCAGGCCGGCCCGCATGTGGCACGGTGGGCTGATGCCACGAGACCTCATGGCAGGAAGCGGGTGTGACTCAATCGATGGAGCCCCCGTTTACCATGTGGGAGGCCCCAGGTTCGCTTCCCAGGGCCTCCTTGTGAGGGCAGGCTGGCCCACGCAGCGCGGTGGGCTGATGCAGCGGGACCTCACAACAAGGGGGAGATAAGCAGACACAGAGAAGACAGGCAGCAAATGGACACGGCAAACACAAGCAGCAAGGCGGGGAAAAATAAATAAATAAATCTTTAAAAAAAATTTTTTTTAAAATTAGCACATTGTTATTATTGTATTTGATGAGTTAGAAGTCAGTGATATTATGACTTCAGTTAACCTTATCCCTTGCCTTATCTCTTTACTGGTTACAGGATGCATGACTTATCCTAATGTGATAATAATTTTGTGCATGTTAGTTGACATTTAGCAAAGTAAATCCAAAATTCTTTTTACATATTAATAGTGAACTATTTATATACTTCTCTTTTCAGCCTTAATGCAGCATTTTATCTCTAAATTATATCATCCTATTATTTTTAGTTTATTACTTGGATTTATGTGATTCTTCATTCTTGATTCCTTAATTCCTTCCAACTTGCTTGCTTACTTTCCAAGCTTTGTGATTTTCACTTATTTTGTAAATAATACTCTATTTAACTTCACCCAAACACTGATGAAGATATTGACCCTAACAAAGCCTGGTTGCACATAGTTAAAAGTCACCTTATTAATTTTGATAAGTTAATTGCATAAAAGACACTGAGCAAAGGCAAAATATTGACTGATACCTGTATATATTCTGGACAAAAAGTGATATCAAAACACAAGTTAAAAAATTATGGAGAAATTAGAAAAAGAGAAAGCATGAAAATAGTAAAAAATAATATTTCATTTCATAAGAATTAATAAATATCAAATGCTAAGAAAAAACGATATGAAAACACATGCTCTATAATAATTAGCAGTTTCTTATTTCTTTTAAAAATAAATTTATTTTACATTAAAGAAAATGGGCAAAAACATTTAAAAACATTTTTCATATAAATGCATTGAATAATAAGCAAGAAAATGTGAGGATTAAAAATACTTTATTACAAGTGATGATGAGTAAGAGAAATCCATAAACATTTCCATAAAAACACATACATTTGGTGAATTAAAATGGAACCAACATCACTCATTGGTAACAGCTTCCAAAGTTGTTAATAGTTCTAGACATTGTAAATGAGGTTAATTAGACCTAGGAGAGTTGAATTAGAGAGTAGAAAACATGCCTAATGTATGACATGCCTAAAACCTCAAATCTCAGAATAACTGAATTTCATTTACAAAACTTTATTTCTATCTCTGTTTTACACTGGAAATGATGTAATATTATTAGTTAATGGTACACCATTTTGATAATATATTTGATTCTATTAAAACACACATTTTGTAAGTGAGCCTTTTATATTTATATCTATATTAATAATGTTTTGAAATAATATAGAGACTAATTTCAATTGTTCTTTATTGGCAATTGATAGGATTCTTCTGTGAGGAGGAAAACCATGAGCATAAAAATATGCATCAGATCCATCCCTTGAACATGGATCTAACTCTTTTGGAACCTTATAAAAATCGAATTCTTTGCAGCAGTTGAATATGTGTTTCTGTGGCTCTCTGCATGTGTGCAGCTGGCTCTGTGTGGGTGTGAGAAAATATTCTGTGGGTGAGAATGTATGGAAAGAAATGGGAAATTTTGAGAAGAAGGGAATGGAATGGAAGGGGAGTTATAAATGGTATATTCTAAACAGGCAGCAATCTTCCTGGTAGCCACTTTTTGTACATACTCACATTTAATCTTTGAAGAATGTATGTGTACATTGTTGGGGAAAGGGAAATAAAGGGTGAGGACTTTAAGTTATAATAAAATTATAGTTCTGACATTTCATTTAAACATCCTCCTCCAAAAGATGTATCAATAAATTAAAAAGGAAAATTATAGGGAGTGTGTGTATCTCTGTGATTTGAATGCCTGCTTCCCATGTACAAGGACCTGGGTTTGATGCCCAATACACCCCCAAAAAAAGAATTTAAAAAGGGAAATACCACATTAAAGTAAAGCATTCCTGATATATGTGACATATGGCATCATCTTACTAATCCTACAAAAGGTGAGGAGCAAAACATAAGGAAAAAGTGAGTGGTTTGTCTAAAATCTTCTATGATTAATTTCATGTGACATAGCAACTTCAGTTTCCAAATATTTAATACTCATTTCAGCAGTGAAGATTTTGCAACAAATAACCCCTAATTTATGAAGGGCCTGGGAAAATGTAGAATAATTATAAGAGGACAGTCCCTTGGTCATCTATTAGTCTGGTAATCTGTCTTAAACTAACTGGATACAGATACTTGAAGATTAACAGAATGTGTTTAACTTGACAATATCACAATGTACCTGTATGCTTGAACCAGACTTTGAAAGTTAATTTAAGATGCTATTTAATTCATAAAATTAGCTAAACAATCACAGAAATGAAGAGATTCTTTTCCTGGTAATTACATTCCACAGAGCTTTCTTTACTTCCTTATTCCTGAGGCTATAGATCATGGGATTCAACATGGGGGTCACCACGGTGTAGAACACAGAAGCCACTTTGTCCTGATTCAGGGAATAGCTGGAACTAGGTCTCAGATATGTATAGATGCAGGTGGAATAGAAGAGAATTATAGCTATCAGGTGGGAGGCACAAGTTGACAATGCTTTACATCTCCCCTTCCCTGAATGCATATGAAAGATGGAGGAAAGAATGTAGGAGTAGGAAGTAAGAATGACCAGTAGGGTCCAGGCCATATTCACACCAGCAAAAGTGGAGAAAATGCTTTCATTCATGCTGGTGTCAGAACAAGAGAGCTTAAAAAGTGGGGGGCTGTCACAGAAGAAGTGATGGATAACATTGGAACCACAGAATGGCAAACTGCTTACATAACTGGTGTTAACCATGGAGTTCAGCAATCCTACTGCAAAGGCCCCAGCTGCCATCTTAAGGCATACCCTCCTGGACATGACTAAGGAGTAAAGTAGTGGGTTACATATGGCCACATAATGATCATAAGCCATTAACCCAAAGAGAATGCATTCAGTTGTTACTAAGGCAATGAAGAAGTACAACTGCAGGAAACAGAAGCAAAGGAAATGTTTTTTTTTCTCAGATAATAAATCTACCAACATCTTTGGGGTTATAGTGGATGAATAACAAATATCCACAAAGGACAAGTTAGCTAAGAAGAAATACATGGGTGTGTGAAGTCTGGAGTCAATTCTGATTATGAGAATCATCCCAACATTCCCCAGAACTGTAAGTGTGTAAATCAGAAAAAATAGCAAAAAGAGGATAATCTGTTGCTCCATGGATTCTGCAAAACCCAACAGGATGAACTCACTCAGTGAAGTATAATTTTTTCTGGCCATTTTTTACAAACATATTTAATTGAAAGTTTGTATTAAGTGCAAATATTTCCTTCTCCAAATATTTAGAGGTATAAGTAAAATTGTTAATAAGGATAAAAACAAATGCGTTATAAACTACCTAATTTAACATAGCATAGTAAATTGAGTGACAGATAAGATAAAATTCAGAGGACAAATGGGCAATGCATTTGATTTCACAACAATGTCTATATTGAAAATGGGTTGTGGGCCTCTTGAAGCACTGATCAGAGTTCACAGACTCTACTTCAGTTTCTCCAAATTTAATGTAAGTTTTTCTCTTTTTCTGTACTGCATTCTGTACCTTTCTCTGAAAAAGTATGTGGATTCAACTCAAGAATATAATTATTTTCATTCATGAATATATTCACCTTCAAAATGTATAAATTGTATCTGGAAAGGTCTCCTGCAAAACCCAAGCAGCAAAGTTTATGACAGTTCTTAGGTAAGCAATATTTTGATGTTTATCTTTAAGAATTTTTTTTATAAGAATCAAAGAGTTCCAGTTATGAGGCTGGTATACTTACAAATTAATGCCATGTAATAGAAGACTTCGTATCTTCTGTCCAAGCCAGTAAATAATAGCTCCAAATCTTTATACCTTTCTTCTCAGATAGTGTATTTCATCTTTGGTTTTCTTTCTTTTTTATCAGAAGTTCTCAGTTGGAGACTAAAAAATAAAAAGAAGTAAATTTCAGGTTTACTATCTGTAAAGTTGAATTACCTATTTGTAAAGTATTGAGAGACTGTCTTGAGCAAATATATGTTGCAGCTCTTTGTTTTGTTGTTCTTCAAGAGAATTGGGTGTCTATGGGAATTAGACATAGGTATTAATTGTAGAGTCAATTCTCTAAAGGCATGGGCTCCAGTCTCAAAAGAAGAAATGACACTGAGCACATGAAAATATATTTCAAAGCTGATACAATCAGAATCTATGTGGGGCTTGAATCATACAACTTTTAATTTTTGCTAAGTTAGTTTAAAGTCTTTCATTAAAGCTAGATTTAATCATTTTAATTGGCTATATATACTGTTTCTATTAATAATTTTAGCTTATTTGAAGAGAGCACATAACCCATTACCAAATTCTTATTCTTCTCCTTAGTCAGTGTGTATGTGTGTATCCCTCATTTTGCGTGGTCAAATATCTTGATCATAAAAGTTTCCCCACAGTCTAGCTTAAATATTGGAGGTATGTTACAAAAAAAATTGGTTCAGCTCTTTAGGTCCACAGAAAGGTAGAGGGAATATTTGGTAGGTGAATCCTATGTGTACTGGGATTCCACTCATCCAGTAGCCTGCTACCAATTGGATACACAGTCTGTTGTTCATAATGAGAGGATAGAGTAATGGGTGGTAAATAGTCACATACCTGTCATAATCCATTGTAGTCCAAATGAAGCACTGAGGGGATTGTGGGAACATGGGCAATGGGGTAGACAGATAAAGCTTAGCTTTTAATAAAAAAATTGAGAGGTAGTCTAGGGCTAACTTGGTGACCTATTTTAGGGTACAGCAGTCCAGAACACTGTTTCACAACTAACAGGAGAGTAGGAGACAGAGTAGAGGAAGCCAAAACCCGTGAACTGTGAATTATTGATCCTCCCAGACACTGGAAAGGGCTCCCCTCCCCCATCCCTGAGATATCAGGGGAAGGTAACACTCCAGGCAATGGTATCTTATTAAGAGGAGAACAGACTTCTTTCTCCCTGCTAGCACCTCAAGATATATAGAGAGCTGAGGGTGGTGTTGTTGGTGTTCAGGAACTGGGTCGGTGAAAATGGTGCTGCAGATGAGGAAGAAAGAGACAAAGAGAAGAAGAAACTGGGATCAGGGGTCCCTCCATC
>JAQZBX010053866.1:0-18784 GCA_029593785.1 Cabassous unicinctus | reverse complement strand
AAAGGCAATCTCTGTAGGGTCCTCCTTGTGTGACCCAGCCCCATCCCCTTCCCCACAGGCTAATGTGTACTCAGCCCCAGGGCTCTTCACCCTCTGCCTCTGTCTCACTGAGCTCCATGAGCTCCAGCTGAGTATGGAGAACTTGAGCTTGACTCTCCAGGGCAGACACAGACAGGCTGACCTGCACAAAGGCCACCAGCTGCTTGAGTCAGGGAAAGACCAGGGGCTGGAAAAATCCTCTGAGTATTCATCCAAAACAGGTGCACCAGATCCAGGAAATGGTGCTGTGAGCAGGTGAGCAGCAGCATAAGAGATGTGGCCATTGAGGCCACACAGACCTCTGATTACCACCCTCTCATGACAGGGCCCTATGTCACAGATGCCTCACATACTTGAGCATCCACCCACAAGAACATTACCTCTATGAGGACAGGGAGGTATTCTCTCTGCTCTGCTAATTGCACAGCAATGACACACAGTTTGAATTTCATAAAAATCTGACCTATGAGGGACAAATGACTGTCCATGTGCCACAGGCTGCCCTGGTCCCTCATGGTCCCTCAATCTGTTGTTCATGCACTGAGGTCATGCCTCTTCCACTGCAATCCATGTTGGGGCTCTTTTTGCCCCTGACACTGGCCTCCCAAATGGCATGGGCACAGCCCATCCCAGGCCCCCAGCAGCTAGGTTCACAGGGCTGAGTATTGAGGCAGATTTCTGAGCTGCTATCTCACCACACCTCCAGATCTGGGTCCCTGGTGTGTGGTAGGATGAATGGGCAAGCTTTCTGGGGTGGGAACTGGGTGGGCTTGGAGCATCCAGGATGCCCTCTGCACCCTGTGCATTGGAATTCTTCCACAATTCTCTTTGCATCCTGTCCTACTGCAGGGAATTGACCCCTGGCCTCTGTTCTCCAGTGGGAATCATGGGAGCCAGGGTTTTTTCTCTGTTCCTCCTGCCACCAGCCCACAGTCCCCATCCTCTCTGGGAAGAAGGAGTCTGCTCTCCTCATCCAGAGCTCACTCACGCCCTCAGACTTTCCTTGCATTCTCCAGCCCCATCACCAAAAGTGTGATCACCTCCATATCTGGAGGAGACATGAGGGTGCCAACTATACATTCCCAAGTGCACCACTTATTGCTATTGTCTAGTGTTGCTGCCTGACTCCCTAACTGGAAGGGAAGACCAGGTATACAGGGAATTTTCCAATTTTGTTTAGTGAAGTCAGCTAAGGACCTTAGAAAGTACCTGCACAAAGGAGACACTGCCTAGACATTTGTGGAATCAAAGAGACCTAAGCTGCACCATCCCCCAAAATTAATGGGCCCCCCAGTTCCTCTGCTAACTGCCAGAGATTCCAGCTCAGGCTGTATGAATATGGGGCCCACATAGATGGAATCTCAAACCTCCTTTCAATGGGAATTCAGGTTTCCAAAGGTCACACTGAGAAAGAGCCTCTCCAAGTGGAGAGGAAAGTACTACAGGTGGACAAGCCCTCCCCACTGACCACCCTTTCTGCAGAGCAGGCACAGGGAAGGACCTTCAATGGCTCAGCCAATTGTAGACTTGATGAAGACCCCAGGAAGTTTTTCTTGCTACCACCCCACTTTTCAGAGAAGCAAACTGAGGCTAGAGACTGCAGTGATGTTCCCCAGTCACATAGCAGGTGGGTGGCAGAGCCATGACTGTGGAGGAGGGTCAGATGCTCACCTTATAAACATCTGGTCCAGCACCTGTTTGATGGAGTTCAAGGTCAGGTAATTTGACAGGAAGATGTGTAAGTAGACTAGGTCATCCTCCAGGACGCAGGCACCAGGGGTTCCACGAACTTCTTCCAGTGCCCACTTTACTGGTGAGCACCTGGCTGTTCTGGGCCCTCTTCAGTGCTAAATTGTTTCCACACTGGGAGGAGGCAGAGCAGGAGAACACAGTCAGCATTTGCCCATGAACCCTAGGAGCATGGGGGGTGCAGACCTGCATTGCCCAAGCCCTCTGTGCCTTGAGGCAAGAAGTGGGACAGGAGTGCCTCTAGCAGAAAAAGTTCCTGGCCTCAAAAGTCAAACTAACATTTGGGAATAATTAAATTATTAGATCCTTCCCATCATTCTGTTAACTGAGAAGCAGTAGGACTTCCCTGTTTCACTGCTTGGAAAGACCATGATCCCCATGAGTCCTCACAAATCATCCCCTTCCAGAGTTAAGGAATCATCAAGTGACAGCCCAAGGCCACACAGGTCAGAACACAGAGCCATTAGCACTGGAGTCATGTGATATTCTCTCAGTCCTATGGGAGGCAAGGTCTGCTCCAGACATGGAGCAAAATGATGTGCTCACATTTCATCCTCACCACTTTGGAGGCAGTACACAGAGAAGTCAGGATTATGAGAACACCTTTGATTTCTATGCAACACACTGACTTTTCTGTGTTTTGCATTAAAGGGAGTTCTGAGAATTTGCAGTCATGGTGATCCCTGCTCTGGCAAAGAGGCAAACACCAGGAGTTTCCAGGTGGGAGAAAGAACCCCATAGGGCAAAGGATATGAACAGCAGCCTCAGAGAAGGGCAAATACAAATGGCTGGCTGGTGGGGCTCCACCTCTCATGGGACAACTGCAATTCAAAGGACCCAAATGGCACCATTCCCCCTCATCACCAGATTGGCCAAAATGAAAGATAATGTTAACTGCCATGGCTGGAGGATGCACGTACCTGAACCACTGTATTCTTTTGGAAGCTCTATGGCTCAACCTGTTAAATTTTCCTATGTATGTGTGTGATGCAGCCATCACATTCCTGGCAGTCTATCTTGGCAGGCAGGGAGGGGGAACAGGTCATTAGGACATATAAAAGATTTTCTCTACAGCTCTGAGGAAATGGCTCCAGAAAGGAATCCCTTCAAGATCTGAAAGGACGGAGAGGCTGAACTGCTGCTATATGCAGCCTCCTTTCTGGAATATTATTCTCCTGAAGAAGGCCACAATTTGTGGCCTGGGAAGCTCAAGGGGATGTATTATGTGAGTGTGCATTTTGCAAATGCACATGTCATAAAGTGAGCCCTTTTATATAATAAAATGAGCCCCTTTCCTTAAGAGTCAAAACCATGTTATTGAGACATGAAGACCTGTATGGTTTAGAGAAGGTGTGAAGGACAGCCCAGTCACCTGCTCCAGGAGACACCTGGGTTGAGGGAGTGGCAATAAAAAAAGCAATGAAATGCAAAGACCACCTTGGCTTCAGTTACTGTTAAAACAATATTGGCATCTCTTTCAGATGCTCCTACAGATGTGTGAAAAGTGACTTTCCAACTGGCCAAGAAGAAGGCTTCCTAGAGTGTTGGGGTGGGTGAGGGATGGAGGCTCAGAAGCCTTTGGGAATGGGACTGTGGGCCACACCAATGGCACATCTATGGGAGGGCCCCAGAGAAAGGCACCAAGTAGGATCTGGGTGCTCTGGCCTTCCCCAACTGTCTCAGGACCCTGGTGTAGAGATGCCACCATACATGCTCTCACCTGGATGCAGCAATGCCAATGACCCTTGAGCTGCTCCTCACCAATCTCCTGAATGGAGCTCTGTAAACACAGTGCCCAGTAACCAGGCAGATGTCAGGAGGATATGACCCAGATCAGGCACAAAAGGGTGTCTGAACACACCTCCAGTCCACTTGGCATGAGTCCCAGGTTTAACATTTATAAGGGCTACTGCCTCCACCACCACCACTTGTCTTCCTATCAGCCACCCATGACCTGAGATATGAATCCAAAGGACCCAACATATTTCCAAACCCTGACATCCTGCTCCTGCCCAAGATGGTCCTGTTCTTCAGGCTTCCCAAATACTGAAATGAGGGGGTTGGGGGGCTGCCCAGGCAGGGTGAAAGTGGTGGCATGACCTGAATTGGATGACTCTGGGAACATCCTTCCTTTGGGAAGATCCTGACTAATGACCACTGGCTTCATGGTTCAGGGCTGAGTTAACATATACATCAATGAAAAAAGGTCTGATTCCCAGTATTCCTGAGGAGGACAATACTTCTGGATCTAGGAACACAGCAGGAGAACATCTTGCCCTCTCAAGCATGTCTGGCTAAGTGAGCTGAGTAGGGAACTCTGTAGAATCTTGGTGCCTGGTTACCAGGGTTCCAAGTTCTGTTGTGCTTTGTCTCTAAGGAAGTGAGGTCACCACACTTACCTGATAATCCTCAGTGCATATGACCTCCATAAAGTCTGTTCAGGACTGCTGGCTACTCATCATCATCAACCATGTCATCCTGTAAACTGGACAGATTTTCACCTACTTATTGATTCCCACAGCTACCAGAGAAACACTGGGTGCAGACAGGATTCCTGGCATGAACAAATAGAGCTGGATTCAAACCTGGGTACTACTTCTTATCAGTTTTGTGATCCTGTTCTTATCAGTTTACCTCTAAGTGTCTCCCCAGTCTCCCCACCTACATAATGGGAAACATTCTACCTTTTATTTCCTAGGTCATCAGGTGTATATGAGATAATTACTGTAAAAGTCATGGGCTGATGTCTCAAAGAGTAAAAATTCAAAGATGTAAGAATTAGAAGAAGGGGTGTTTCATAGCATGAAATACAACACACAACAGAGCTGGGTGCTGGCTGTGTGATCCATTCATTGCAATGTCTTTCATTCCCATGAGCTCTGTTATTTTTCTATTCAGGTTTCAAATTATTTCTGCTCACCCTGTATCTTCTTGATATTATCTCTTTAGCCATATTGTCTTTCAACTTATTAATTTGGATTTGGAAATTTGTGTGAATCTCATTGTTTAGTTGTCTCAAATCCTGTGTCTCATGTGGACCTTTGATATATTCCTTTGCTGGAGCCATTTCTTTCATTTTCTTGGTATGGCTTATTTTTCATGGATGTTTAGAAATGTGGTTATGATGGTGAGTTTGCTCTGATGCTCAATTTCTCTCTCTTTCATAGGGTTTTAGTGGCAAGAGGATGTGTGTTACTACTGTTCTTTGAATTTTGGGTCAATCTATTCTGGATCTTTAGGATTTTCCCTGTTGGTTGCTCAAATCTAGGCCTTGGAACCAGTAATAGGATGTGGGCCCTATTCCAAGGGTCTTGGAGAGGGAGGCTGTAAAGGCCAGAAAAACCTTCTCTTATTTACTTTTAATTTCCTCACATGCACTTCCTTTGTGGGCCAGCAGATGGCACACTATGGCAAACCTCTCAATTCAAATCATGGTTGGAGTGCGTTCTCTGCACCCAGCCTGGATCAAAGTGATAGAGGATCCTGCCTGGAGGCTATGAGTCTCCTAATTCAAACTTTCTCAGAAATTGTTCTCAAAACTTTCCTGGCAGCCCCTTTCCTTTCCTGGTTAGGAAATAAGTCCACTCCTTTCTGCATCAACAACCAGTCCACATCAGTAGGGAGGGTGATTGAGATGGTTGGATCTCTTTTGTCCCATGCTAACTCCCAAGGCAAACAATGGCATGGTTCTTCCTGGCCTGGAAGGGCTGGTTGGACACAACAGACCAAACGTGGTTCAAAAGCTGGGTCAGCCTTAGGCTGCATCCCTTTCTCTTCCATTTCCTGGTGAGGTGGATCCCTGTGGTGCCCTTTGTCTCTAGCCAAAGGGTCCAGGCTTCGGAATTCAAAATGTCTCTAGGGTGAGGGTGGGCACTGGAAGCTGCAGTTGCAGCTTTAACTGAGAGCTGTGCCAT
Organism: Cabassous unicinctus; assembly: GCA_029593785.1. Lineage (NCBI taxonomy): Eukaryota > Metazoa > Chordata > Mammalia > Cingulata > Chlamyphoridae > Cabassous > Cabassous unicinctus. The sequence goes on along the minus strand of JAQZBX010053866.1, from coordinate 13,082 downwards.
CAAGATTCTTTTCCTTTGCCCCTCTTCTCAGTGGTGCCCAGCCTTCCCCTTGTGCCTAAACCCTAGCACATTTTTTCCAGGATGTTTCTGCCTCTCCTCTAGTTATCTTTCTGGGAGAGGAGAGAGTCTCTTGTCTTTCTAGTCTGCCATCTTCCTGTAAGTCTCTGAAGTCTATATTTTTATCCATTGATGCTTTTATCAATACAATTTTGACACAGATGAAGTATGTATTACAATGCAATTTCACCATGTACATGATATGAAAATGAATAAAATAATCCACATGCAGAAAAAGTGCTCCAAAAAGGATCCATTTTACATTGTTCTCATTAAGGTTATGTTTCCATCCAAGACAATATCAATAATAGTGAAAATAAGCATTATTATCCAAGCATTAACTTTTTTTTTGGAGGTTTTTTTTTATACATTTCATAATTGAAAATATAAACAATTAAAAACTAAAAAGTAAACACAGATGAATAAATATATACATTTCTCAATTAAATGTAATGGATACATATAAAATTTTTTTGAATCAAACAATACGTTACGCAATATATTTGGTTCATAGTAACACATTCATACAGTATTTATCCTTTTGTGTCTGGCTTGCTTCACTCAACATAATGTCCTCCAGGTTCATGCATGTTGCCATATGCTTTCCAACTTCATTTCTTCTTACAGCTGCATAATATTCCATCGTGTGAATAGACCACAGTTTGTTTATCCATTCATCTGTTGATGGACACCTGCGTTGTTTCCAACTTTTGGCAATGGTGAATAATGTTGCTATGAACATTGGTGTGCAGATGTCTGTTCATGTCACTGCTCTCAGTTCTTCTGGGTGTATACCCAGTAGTGCTATTGCATGGTCATGTGGCAAGTCTATATTGAACTTCTTTAGGAACTGCCAAACTGTCCTCCATAGTGGTTGTACCATTCTGCATTCCCACCAACAGTGAAGAAGTGTTCTTATCTCTCCACATCCTCTCCAACACTTGTAGTTCTCTGTCTTTTTAAGAGTGGCCATTCTGATAGGTGTGAAATGATATCTCATTGTAGTTTTGATTTGCATTTCCCTAATCATGAGTGATGTTGAGCATTTCTTCATGTGTTTTTCTGCCATTTGTATTTCTTCTTTGGAGAAATGTCATATTAAAAATGCCCATTTTTTAATTGGGTCATTTGTCTTTTTATTGTTGAGTTGTAACATCTCTTTATATATCCTGGATGTTAAACCCTTATCAGATATGTGATTTTGAAATATTTTTTTCCCATTGAGTTGGCTGCCTTTTCACCCTCCTGACAAAGTCCTGTGAGGTGCAAAAGTGTTTAATTTTGAGGAGGTTCCATTTATCTATTTTTTTCTTTTGTTGCACATGCTTTGGGTGTAAGGTCCAAGAAACCACCACCTACTACAAGGTCTTGAAGATGTTTCCCTACATTTTCTTCTAGTAGTTTTATGGCCCTGGTTTTTATATTTAAATCTTTGATCCATGTGTCTATCTTTATGCCAGTACCGCTGTTTTGACCACTGTGCTTTGTAATATGTTTCAAGGTCAGGCAGTGAAATTCCTCCCAAATTGCTCTTCTTTTTAGAATGCTTTTGGCTATTTGGGTGTACTTACCCTTCCAGATAAATTTGGTAATTGCCTTCTCTAATTCTGTAAAGTAAGCTGTTGGGATTTTGATTGGTATTGCATTGAATCTATAAATCAGTTTGGGCAAAATTGACATCTTCACGATATTTATTCTTCCAGTCCATGAACATGGAATATCTTTCCATTTGTTTAGGTCTTTTTAAATTTCTTTTAGCATTGATTTGTAGTTTTCTGCATATAAGTCCTGTACTTCTTTGGTTAAATTACCTCCTAGGTATTTGAGTCTTTTTGTTGTTATTGAAAATGGAATTTTCCTCCTGATTTCCTCCTCAGGTTGTTCAGTAGTAGTGTACAAAAACATTACTGATTTTTGCGTTTTGATCTTGTATCCTGCCACTTTGCTGAATTCATTTATTAGTTCAAGTAGCTTTGTTGTTGATACTTCAGGATTTTCTAAATACAGGATCATGTCACTTGCAAACAGTGAGAATTTTACTTCCTCTTTTCCTATTTGGACACCTTTAATTTTTTTGTCTTGTCTAATTGCCCTAGCTAGAACTTTAGTACAATATTGAATAACAATGGTGACAGTAGGCATCCTTGTCTTGTTCCTGATCTTAGAGGGAAAGATTTCAACCTTTCCACATTGAGTATGATGTTGGCTGTGGGTTTTTCATATATGCCTTTTATTATATTGAGGAATTTTCCTTTTATTCCTATATTTTGAAGTATTTTTATCAAAAAAGGATGCTGGATTTTGTTGAATGCCTTTTCTGCATCTATTGAGATGATCATGTGGTTTTTTCCTTCAATTTGTTAATGTGGTGTATTACATTGATTGATTTTCTTATGTTGACCCAGCCTTGCATAACAGGAATAAATCCCACTTGGTCGTGATGTGTAAGTCTTTTGATATGCTGTTGGATTCGATTTACAGGTATTTTGTTTAGAAATTTTGCATCTGTGTTCATTAGAGAGATTGGTCTGTAATTTTCTTTTCTTGTGGAATCTTTATCTGGCTTGGGTATTAGTGTGATGTTGGCTTCATAAAATGTGTTGGGCAATTTTCCCTCCTCTTCAATTTTTTGGAAGAGTTTAAACAGGATTGGTGTTAATTCTTTCTGAAATACTTGGTAGAATTCACCTGTGAAGCCATCTGGTCCTGGACTTTTCTTTCCTGGGAGATTTTTGATGATGGATTCAATCTCCTTAATTTTGATTGGTTTGTCAGTGTTGCTTGCTTATGCATTTCTAGAAATTTGTCCATTTCATCTAGGTTGTCTAGTTGGTTGGCATATAGTTTCTCATAATATCCTCTTATGATTCTTTTTATTTCTGTGAGGTCATTTGTAATTTCCCCCCTTTCATTTCCGATTGTGTTTATTTGCATCTTCTCTCTTTTTTCCTTTGTTAGTCTACTGAGGGGTTTGTTAATTTTACTGATCTTCTCAAATAACCAGCTTTTGGTTTTGTTGATTTTCTCTGTTGTTTTTCTGTTCCCATTTTCATTTATTTCTGCTCTAATCTTTATTATTTCTTTCCTTCTGCTTGCTTTGGGATTGATTTGCTGTTCTTTTTCTAGTTTCTCTAGTTGTTCAGTTAAATCTTTGAGTTTAGCCCTTTCTTGTTTTTTAATATAGGCATTTAGGGCTATAAATTTCCCTCTCAAGACTGCCTTCACTGTATCCCATAAGTTTTCATACGTTGTATCCACATTTTCATTTGTCTCAATATATTTACTGATTTCACTTGCAATTTCTTCTTTGACCCACTGAATATTTAGGAGTGTGTTGTTCAATCTCCACACATTTGCAAATTTACTTTTTTCCTTTCTGTTATTGATTTCTAGTTTCATTCCATTATGATCTGAGAAGGTGCTTTGTATAATTTCAATCTTTTTATATTTATTGAGAGCTGTATTGTGACCTAACTTGTGGTCTATCTTGGAGAAAGATCCATGTTCCCTTGAGAAGAATGTATAACCCACTGAGTTTGGATGCAGTGTTCTGTATATGTCTGTTAGGTCTAACTTGTTTATCATATTGTTCATGTTCTTTGCTTCCTTGTTGATCTTCTGTCTAGTTGTTCTATCTAATGATGTGAGAGGGGTGTTGAAGTCTCCAATGATTATTGTCGAAATGTCTCTTTCTCCCTTCAGTTTTGCCAGAGTTTGTATCATATATTTTGGGGCACCCTGGTTAGGTGCATAGATATTTATGACTGTTATATCTTCCTGGAAGATCATCCCTTTTCTTAATATATAATGGCCTTCCATATCTCTTATCACTTTTTTGCACTTAAAGTCTGTTTTGTCTGATATTAGTATAACTACCCCTGCTCTTTTCTGTTTACTATCCACGTGGAGTATCTTTTTCCAACCTTTTACTTTCAGCCAGTTTGTATCCCTGGGTCTGAGGTGAGTTTCTCGTAAGCAGCATATGGATGGCTCATGTTTTTTTATCCATTCTGTAAGCCTGTATCTTTTGATTGGGGAATTTAATCCATTCACGTTCAATGATATTACTGAAAATGCACTATTTATTTCCTCCATTTTATTCTTTGGTTTTCATATGCCATCTTGTTTTTCTCTCTCTTTTTACTCTTTTGGTTATCCTTTCTGCTTTTATTTCTTCTATACTCTCCTCCAAGCCTTTCTCTCCTGTCTTTTTCTTACAGGTTCTAAGGCTTCCTTTAATATTTCCTGCAAAGGTGGATTCTTTTTTGCAAACTCTCTTAGTTTCTGTTTGTTTGTGAATACTGTATACTCACCTTCATATTTGAAGGAAGTTTTGCTGGATAAAGAATTCTCGGCTGGCAGTTTTTCTCTTTCAGTTTCCTAATTGTGGCATACCACTGTCTTCTCACCTCCATGGTTTCTGAAGAGAAATCTGCACTAAGTCTTACTGGATGTCCTTTGTACGTGATCATTTGCTTCTCTCTTGCTGCTCTGAGAATTTTCTCTTTATCTTTTACATTTGACATTCTGAATAGTATGTGTCTTGGCATAGGTCTATTTGGATTTATTCTCATTAGGGTATGGTGTGCTTCTTGGACATGTGAGTTCATTTCTTTCATGAGAGTTGGGAAATTTTCAGCTATTATTTCCTCAAATACTCTTTCTGCCCCTTTTCCTTTCTCTTTCCCTTCTGGAACTACCATGACATGTATGTTGTTGCATTTTGTGTTGTCATTCAACTCTCTGAGCCCCTGCTCAATATTTTCCATTCTTTTCTCTCTCTGTTCTTTTCTCTGTTCAATTTTAGCTGCTCTGTCTTCGGTATCACTTATTCTTTCTTCTATCACTTTGAGTCTGCTGTTGTATGCCTCAAATGTGTTTTTGACTTCACCTATTGTGTCTTTCATTCCCATGAACTCCGTTACTTTTCTGATCAGGATTTCAAATTCTTCTTTGTGTTCACTCAATGTCTTCTTGATGACATTTATCTCTTTTACTATATTGTCTTTCATCTCATTAAATTGATTTTGGAAATTTGTGCTCATTTCACTGATTAGTTCTCTCAAATTCTGTATCTCTTCTGGGATTTTGCTGTATTCCTTTTCTTGGGCCATGTCTTCTATTTTCTTAGTATGGCTCATAATTTTTTCCTGGTGTTTAGGCATCTGGTTAGGTTGTGTTTTAGTTAGATGCTCTATGTCTTTCTCTTTTATAGGGTTTTAGTTGCAGGAGGCTGTGAGTTACCACAGCTCTTTGATTTTTGGCTCAACCTTGATTGTTAGGATTGTCCTGCTGGTTGCTCAAAACTGGGCACTGGACCCAGTAATTGATCGTAGAGTCATTTCCTAGGGCCTTGGTCAGGGAGGTTATAGAGGCCAGGAAAAGCCTCTCTTATTTATTTTTAATTTTCTTATGTGCACTTCCTTGGTCTGCCAGGAGATGGCGCTTGTTGGTAGCACTCAAGTCAATGCCTGATCGGAGTGTATTTGTTGTCACACAGACCACATCAATGTGATAGAGCTTCCTGTCTGGGGGCTAAGAGCCTTGTAATTCAAACTTTCTGAGACAGTTCTCCAGTCTTCTCTGGTAGCCCCCTCCCTTTTCCCAGATAGGAAATATTTCCACTCCTCTCTGAATCCTCAACAATCAGTCCCTATTAGTAGAGAAGATTGGGAGGTTTGTATATCTTTAGCCCCTTACAGGCTCCAAGACAAACAATGGCACAGCCCCACGCAGCCTGGAAGGGCTCTTGGAACAGGGCAGACCTAACCTGCAAGTCAAAAGTAGGGTCAGCCCCAGACTCTCTCTCCCCTCTCCTGTGGAGTCCTCAACAATTAGTCCAGGCTAGAAGAGAGAGAGGTTGCGAGGGTCGGATTTCTCCAGTCTTTCCTAGGCTCCCAGGGCAAACCACCATGTGGAAGGGTCCGTGGGGCTTCACAGCCCAAATTTGCAGGTCAGAACCTGAGTCAGCCTAAGGCTGTGTCCCTCTATCTCCCCTTTCCAGGAGTGATAGATCCCTGGAGTCCCCTTTGTCTGTAGTCACAGGCCCAGAGGCCCGAAAATTCTAAAAAGTTGGAGGGAGGGTGCCGACAGTAGCAGCCGCTGCTGGTTCCAACTCATGGTTCTGTCATCGCGATTTCCCTCTTTTGTCTCTCTCTCCTCTGGGTGGTGTGCAGCCTTCACCTGCTGTCCTAAACACTAGAAGATCTTTTTGGGGGCTGTTTCAGCCTGTCCTCTAGCTATTTTTCTGGAGAAGAGATTCCCGTGTCTTCAGCATTAACTTTTATTATCAAACGTACTCATAAAAATGACCTTGTGAAATGAGAGATATGGCTTCCATTAAAAACATGATACAATGAAGCCTGGATAACTTATTGAGGGTCACTCATGAAATTATGTAATTGCTCTTTATCCTAGTAGGCTTCTGGATCCTGAGACCTTAGCTTCATGCAGTTACACACTTTCACAGACATTCTGAGGACCATTGAATATAGCAATTTGTTAGTAAGAGGCAAAACTGGAATGGTTAAAGTCCAAATTAAGAAGAGGGCAACTACCCTTGATGGGTCCCTGTCCACATCTCAAATATAACTTTATGCATCCCCTAAGCATTTGCCTGCTTGAAGACCTTGGTTTCCATCTCTGCCCCCACACTAGCAGTAGGTTTTTCCCCAAAAATTAGCTTTCCTTCCCCAGGCTCATTAACACTTCTTCTTTTAGCCATGTAATCCAATCTATCACCAATAGAAGCTTCACTTTGGATAATTTGGTGCAATATCATTGAAATTTTAAGTTAACATCATCAGGTCTATCATTCTCTAAAAATTTTCTCCTAGGATTACTGTCCCCACTTAGTTTCCTCCTAGCTTTAGAACTGTCTAAAAAGCAAGAAGACCATAAAGAGGTACTCATTGGTGGCTTCTGAATCCCACACACTCTGTGTCTTGTGGTCTAAGACAGAGGTGATGGGGCAGCATTTTCCCCACTGTGAAGAATAGGCCTGGAATTCAGCAGAAGAGGTGCCCAGGCCCCAGAGTATACCAATCTGGAACTCAGAAGCCTTGGGTTAATGGCTATTCCCTTTCTTTCCCCAAGCTGGCTGGGTCAGTTTTCTTGGGACAGCTTTTGTTCCCTTAGCAAAGTGTATTTATATAATGAAATTTCATTTCTCAATATAGACATACCATTTGAGAATTTGTACTTACTTATTTCTGTGATCATGTTGTTACACATTCCCCAACATCTATTGTTTGGCAATAATCATTCACAACTTGTGAAAGTTTGGTTTCCATATGTGGAATACACTGTCAAGCATTAAAGTTTTGGGTTCTAAGAATATGTGCATTGTAAATCAATTCACATATTTCTACTGTTCTCTAAATTACTGTACAAATGCAGTTTCTTCCAAAGTTAAGTGTGGTATATGAAGGAGAGGAAATGGGATTAAACCCAGCTTTGTTTCACTTTAATGCCTTTGCCCAGAATTGTTAGTGTCTTCTGCCAAATTCTCCATTGCCAAATAGCATTCATTCCCTTATTTTCTACTGATCTGTACATGATTTTTGGGAAAAATTGTTATAAAAGTTGACAGGAACTTTTTATGAGTTCTGATTTACTTTTTAAATTAGACCTCATAATCCTCAATTCATGACTGTAGTGTGTTAACCTTTGAGATTTTCAGAGCTGATTAGGGCATTTGACCATTAGATTGCACTAACATACAAAATTTATTTGATAGAACTTGAACAAAGAGGGCTGATTCTTCCCAACACAACCTTCCAGATGGATCAAAGGACCATCAGAAGTGAAATGGGCAATGGGAGTGGAGTCATAATACTCAGGGTAATGTTTCAGAATCAGCATATGTGGGGTGTCTCAGGGTCAGAGATTTCCTAGGCAGAGAACTTATAGCAACAGGATTTTGCATTTTCTATGGCTAGCAGATGCCAGACACAATTTTGCAGGGTATGCAAAACAGATGAGCTCTAAATGGATACAAACCACTTTTTGGGCTACTTTTAAATGATTTGGACTTGTAAATATTTGGGTTTTGCATTGGGGTGGGCTTTTTTGGAGGCTAATGTGTCCCAGGCTGTTGTGAACAACAGACAGTAATAGAGGGCCTTTGGCTCATTTATGTAACATTACACACTTCCATCATGATCTTCCCTCTGTATTTCTCTGTTCACAATCTCTTCCTTTGAAATAACATATGAGGCACCTATGAACTCTTCATCCAAAACACAATCTAGATTCTTGACATTGTTTCATTATCAACAACTTCAAATACAAAGGCATAGAATATCCAATCCCTGTGTTTAATTTCTCTCATTTCTGCCCCATTCACATTCTGATTTTTCTTTTCCATGCTTCATCTCACTCTTTTCTCTCTTTGCAGCTTCCCCAGTTATAATCTCAAACCTTTCTGTCCTCACATTACTTTCCTCTCTGAATACAGGGAATGCAGTTGGAGAACTCAGTTCCCTGTGCTTCTTTTAGCATAACTAGAAATCACTTAAGGAGTTCATTACAATGCACATTCAGGCAGCCCACCTCCAACAATTCTGACTCAGTATGCCTGGGTTGGGCCATGGTAGTTTGCATTTCTAACAGTCTTCTTTGAGAAGCACTAGTAGAAAATATATGTAGGCCAGATATTTCTATATTTTGCAATTATCTTTCATATATATTCTACTAATTTTAACATTTTTTTGGAATTAATTTCCTTGTGGCTATGATAAGCAAACATATATTTTGTGTTGGTTTATGACTCTCTTTTTTCCTTTCAAATAAATTAATTTGCTTTTTCCAGAATTATTGTGGGTACTTTTAAAAGAAAAGCTATGTCCAATGTACCTACTACTAGGGCTGCATTGGACTCATTTTGATTGAAAATCATAATTCCTTCAATCTAAGAGGGCAGTCATTGTAAGATGTGTCATTATTTTATATATTCTTAAAAAAGCAAAATGCTGTTTAATAAATTATAGTAAGAAATAACTGATTTTTAAGATACCATATATACATATTTCAGAGATATTAAAATGAGAAAAAAATATTCATCTTAGAATTGCTTAAAGTAAATTTTGTTCACTTTTATTTCAGTTCTAAGTTCTATTTTCATTAAATAGCATAGAACTTAGAGCTGTATTTAATTTTTCAGCCTGTCAGTATGATTATATTTGTCCTTTCCCAGGATAGTTCAATGCATGGAACTGGTTTTATATGTTGGAAAATCATCTTTCCCAATCCTCCAGTTTCAGGTACCATTTTCCATAAATACTTTTGGTTTCAGGCCTCACCTTTTTGTTCTCTCCATAGAGATTGAGTGAATTAATTGGTTGTAAATTTGAGAATGGACCTGGCCATGAAAAGTTCAGTGAACCCCTTCTACACTCTTCTCATAATTCAGCTGCCAATTTAATGCCCATTTTCTAGAGTGCTTGCCTCTCATGCTCTGCATTTCATAGGCACTCCAGCATCATTTAGGGAAGTCTGAAGTTACACAGCAATGCCCGTGGCTGAATGGGTAAATGCAATTTTTAAATTCATTGTTAAGAAATCCACTTTTGTTGTAAATATAAGGCCCATCTTTGAATCTATTTTTTAGCGTATGTGTGATTTTTCTGTATCCTAACTTTTCAGTCCTTAAATACAAAATAACCAAGCTAAATTCTGAGTTGATTATTCCATTACTTACTTTTATATGGCTTTATCAATATATATTTTTATATATTGATGTTTACACTGTATAAAATATAACCATGATCTAGGCAATCTTTGAATCTTTTTGTCTTCTGAATATTATATTGTGAAGATACAGCCATACTTTTGAACATTGTTGAAGTTTATTTTTATTCTTGTGAAATATTCCATTCTGTGAAATGCCATAGTTATTTTCATCCACTATCCTATTAAAGGACCTTGTTTCTTTCCTCGCAACTAGGTTTTTGTTCTGGGAACAGTAAAGATATGGACATTCTCTTGCATGTTTCTTGGAATATGCATGAGTGAATTTCTTTCGGGTGTATGTCTTGGAATGGAATGGCTGGTTTTTGAGATATTTGAAATGTAACCTCATAAAATAACTAACTTTTTTAGAGTCTAACAATTTACATTCCCATTGACAATATATAAAACCCTAAAGATACATGATATCCAAACTTGGCACTGGTAGATATATTAACCTACTGTACATTGAGTAGGTGAAAAATAGTATCTAATCTTCACCCTGATTTGCATTCTGCTGATCACTAATGACATTTCTTCTCATTCTTGACTATATATATTTCCTTTTTTGTGTGAGATACCTGTAGGTGTCAACCTATTTTTATTGGGCATTTTGCATACTTTAAACTAATTTCTATGAGTTTTTATTATTTTTATTTGTATTTTATTGGTTTCATAATTTCCAAGCATCATGTAATGGTTTATAAATGTTTTTTCACTCTCTTTACTGGGTCAATAAGGAACAGAAGTTCTTAAATTTACATAGTAAGATTTATTAATCTTTCATTATGGTTAGCATTTCTTGACTTGTTGGAGGAATCCATTTTTATACCAAGAACTAGAAGATACATATATTTTTTATCAATGATTTTAAATTATTGATCATGAAATTTAGGTACTTATTATCTGTAGGAAGAGGAAGGTCATGTGCTATGAGATAGTGATGTAATTTAATATATTTCCCATATGGATATTTATTTTTTAATTTAAAAATTTATTTTTATATCAATGTTACATGTTATTCAGTTAACATAAGATAACATCAATAACAATAACTCTGATTTAGTCAGCAGTTACACTCCCCCATTATTTTTATTCCTTCCTCAATCTTGTGGGATTTGGGACAATATCCACTCTGACTGCTTCAGGCTGAGAAGGGATGTAGATATTATGGGGCAGAGGAATAGAATTGTTTTGCTTGCAGTTGAAGACATGCCTTCTTTTTGGGCTGGGACTGGTCCATCATCATCATTTTGTTAGTTTTCCAGGGGGCAGGCCTGAAGAACTGGAGAATAGTAGTTGACCACATATCTGCTGGGTTTCAGGACTCCACTGGCATAGGAATAATCCAAAGGCTTTAAGACTCTGAGAAATATTCTTAACAAGTAAATTGAAAAGTAGAGGTTCAAATAAAATAAACATAAGAATCATGATTAGGGGATTTATACCTAAGTATATCTAAGATATATTGGTGAAATTGCATTTTGTATAGTCCCTATATTCTCAGATAGAGCCCGTTGAGGAAGTATTGATTTCAGGTGGCTAGGCTGCTTGCCTATGGTGTCAGAGCATCCTTAGGGCCCTTAGAAGCACTTTTGCTTGTGGCTTTGTTTACTGTGGCATTTTGTGGAGTGTGAATGAGACCTGCACGAGGGTACCCTCTGGAATGAACTTCAGACTCAATCTGAAATTTCTTAGTCATAGAATCTATTTAATATTTCCCTTGTTTGATCAAGGTCTGTCTTAAATGCTTCGCTGATTAACCCATAGTAATAACAGATATTTTTGAAGCTCACTTTATCAAACAGCTTGTTTTCCTACTCTCAGTTTATAGTTTACCAAATTTCCACAAATGGAATGTCTCTTTGAGAGCTCCCTGCTCTATTCATGGGATATTATTATTCATGGGGCCTATGTACATATGTCTTTACCAGTATCACACTCTCTTAATTACTGTATCTTCTTAATAATTTTTGTTGCCTCCCAGACCAAGTCTTCCTGTCCTTCTTTTCAGCCGTGTTCTCTTTTTTCCCTTTTTATTCATTCATATGAATTTTAGAATCAGCTCATCATGTTTCATAAAAAAATCACCACTGGGATTTTTATTGCATTGTATCTATAGATTAATTGAAGATGTTACATCTTAATTTAAAACAGAAAACTCCCCTTTCTATATCTTCTGATTGGTTTAAGTCTCTTTAAATGTCTCTAAATAAAGTTTTATGATTTTTCCTTGAGGTTTATTTTTTAGGAGATACAGAGATTGAACCCAGGACATTGTACATGGGAAGCAGGTGATCAACCACTTAGCTCCATCTGCTTCCCAGTGGGAGTTAGTTATTCATTTTTAGGAGGTACCAGTGATCAAACCTGGGACCTCACACATGGGAAGCAGGTGCTCAACCACTTGAACTACACCCACACCTCTTTCTTCTAGCTTCTGCAAAGCTGCTGTAGGTGCCCTCCCATTTACCTAGTGTTCCAGCCAACTTACAAGTGCCAAGATCACTTCGCCAGATGATTTTTTCTAAAAAAGTGTTGTTTTCCACACACAGGCCAGAAATGACAGAGAATTGGTTAACAGTCCCTAGGAGCATCCTCATCAGGGTTGACAGAATTTAGCATATAGATATCCTGGATGTCTTGCTACCAGAGTTCCTTAACTCAGAGTCATGTATTTTACACCACCTTGCAGTATCTCTGTGAGATTAGGTTTGGTATGATTGAATATATATGATTTTAGTCCTTTTGATTTGTGATTTGTGTAGACTTGTGCTGTGGTTGCACACAGATAATCACAATGAAAGTTGACTTGATATACACTATTCATTGGCTGCTTTCCATTTCCTGTATCACTTCCTTCCTCCCCTGCTGGTGTTCCCTGTGCTTCCCAAATAAACTATTTTTATTCAAACTATTATCTCAAAGTTTGTATTTTGGTAAATCCAAACTAAGACACTGACAATTTTTTCAATGACTGACCAAAATCACTTATTTATTGTTCAAAAATTTTTTTGGTATTTACAAGTATATGCTGTTGTGACTTCTGTAAAAAAGAAGGAAAAAAAAGAACTGTTCCAGTTTTACAATACAAAGTCCTTAAACAATATTTTCATCTCTAGTAGAACTAGGGATAAATCAGTGAATGTGATATTTCAGCCATTAAAAAAATATCAGTTTAGATGGTGATGGACTGACAGGCAGAGCTGAAGTCTCTCACAACAACAAAGGAGAAGGAACCAAAAGCTGTCCAGGGGATCTGCTTTGGGGGTCAGCAGACTAGGACAGTGCTACAC
>JAQZBX010053865.1:0-18784 GCA_029593785.1 Cabassous unicinctus | reverse complement strand
AAAAAAAAAAAAAAAAAAAAGATAATTGGGTTATTTCTAATCCCTTGCTATTATAAATAATGCTACAAAGAATAAACTAGAATATATATCATTCCATATTTGTACATCTTTAATTATAAGGTTTGTTTCTTTAACTAGAAGTGCTGGGTCAAAGGGTAAATGACTACCTAATTTTAATATATTGTCAAGTCCCCTCCACAGAGATTGTAGCAATTTGTATTTCATCAGTAATGTGTGACAGTGCATTTCTTCATAGTCTCACCAAGCAGGATGTGTTGCTAAACTTGAATTTTTATCAGTCTGATAAGTATGAACCATTTATGGGCATGGTTAGGCATATTTTCCTAAGTTTAAATGCTTTAAAAATTTCTTCTTCTATGAGTATGGGTGTAAATATGCTCATTTTTTTCATCAGGTTGTTAATCTACATCTCAATTTTTTTGAAGCTCTTTATGTATTAGATTATTAATTCTTTATTTTGTAATGTAAGTTGAAAATATTTTTTCACAGACTGTCATTTGTCTTTTCATATTTCTAACTATTTTCTTTCTTTTGTTTTTTTTTGGTCACACGCAAGTTTTTTATTGTTGTATACTGGAATTTACCATTCTCTTATTGTTAAGGTGCCAGAGAACTATGAAGTGCTGAAGGAAGAATATCCATGTCAAAGGCAAGAGAGGAGGTTTTGAAGTGGCACAAGCTTGACATGTATCAGAAAAAAGACAAATAATGTGACTTACACACAGCCAGGGATAGGGGGAGTAATAAGTCCAGAGAGGCAGACAGGGACAAGACCTTAGCAAAGTCCTAAAGGTCATGAAAAGGAATTTAAATTTTATTTTTTAAAGTAGTAGAAAACTAAGAGGAAGATTTTAAATATAGAAGTAACATTTGCTTTAAAGAAGTAATTTTTTTCTTAATGACTTTATGTGAAATGGATGATTAGAACTTCTATAAATTTTTAAAAAACATATTCAACCTGAGCACAAGAACTCCATTTTCCACAATGGTAATTTCAAGGATATGTGAGTTAAGGTATATTTTATGAAAATTATCTCTTTGGAGAGCCTGGAACCCTTGCTGCCCCTCCTTTACCCCCTCCCGAGGGCAGTGTGGAGATAGCCAGTGCTCCTGTAGTGGCTCCCTGGCTTCCTTCCAGGGTATGCCTATATCCAGAAAGAAGTGAGAATGAAAATGAAAATACAACCTACCAAAACTTATGGAATGCAGTGATGGCACTGTTGAGAGGGAAATTTATACCTCTAAATGCTTACATTAAAAAATAAATAAGATCTCAATTTAGAGATCTAACCTCAAAACTGGAGGAGTTAGAAAGAAGAATAAAATAAAACCAAAGAGAGCAGAAGAGAAGAAATAAAAAAGATTAGAGAATTAAAAACAATACCGAGACTCAACAGAGCCAGAAGTTGGTTCTTTGAAAAGAGCAATAAAATTGACAAACCTTTATCTAGACTGACAAATAAAAAGAATAGAAAGGAAACAAATAAGTAAAATCAGAAATGAAAAGGAAGACACTACTACTGAAAAGGACTGTAAGAGGATACTATGAGCAACTGTACACCAATAAATTAAGTAACCTAGATGAAATGGACAAATTCCTAGAAATATAAAAATTATCTACAATGACTCAAAAAGAAATAAAAAATCTTAAGAAATCAGTAACTATTAAAGAGATTAAATAAGTAATCAAAACCCTCCCAATAAAAAAAAGCCAAGGACCAGATAGCTTCACAAGGGAAACTGACCAAATATTCCAAGAAGAATTAACACCAATCCTGCTCAAACTCTTCCAAAAAATTGAAGAGGAGGGAACACTCCCTAACTCCTTCTATGAGGTCAACATCATGCTCATACCAAAGCCAGAACAAAACACCACGAGGAAAGAAAATTACAGACCAATCTCTTTTGAATACAGAAGCAAATTTCCTCATCAGAAACTAGCACACTAAATCCAATAGCATATTAAACGAATTATATACCACAATTAAGTGGGATTTATCCCAGGTGTGCAAGAGTGGTTCAACATAAGAAAATCAATTAATGTAATACACCACATTGACAAAATGAAGGAAATAAAGAACATAATCATCTATCTCAACTGATGTAAAAAGGTATTTGACAAATTTCAGCACCTCTTCTTGACAAAAACCCTTAGAAAACTAGCAATAGAAGGAAACTTACTCAACATGATAAATGCATATACAAAAACCCACAGCTAACATCATACCTAACAGTGAAAGAATAAAAGCTTTCCCTCTAAGACCAGGAACAAGACAAGCATGTACACTGTCACCACTGTTACTCAACAATGTACAGGAAGTTCTAGCAAAAGCAATTAGGCAAGAAATAGAAATAAAAGGCATCCAAATTGGAAAGGAAGAAGTGAAACTTTCCCAATTTGCAGATGACATGGTACTAGTTACAGAAAATCCCTAACAAAGCTACTATAGCTAACAAATGAATTCAGCACAGTGGCAGGGTAAAAGATCAACATGCAAAAACATGCAAAAGATCAACTTGCAAGTTTCTTTAAAATAAATAAATAAATTTTTAAAAAGTTATTACAATGCCACTGTAATTAAAACAGTGTGGTACTGGCACAAGGACAGACATACAGACCAATGGAATGGAATAGAAAAGAGAGCTCAGAAATCAATCATCACATTTATGGCCATCTGATTTCTGACAAAGAGGCAAAGACTACTCAATTGGGAAAGAAGAGTCTATTCAACAAATGGTGCTGGGAAAACTGGATCTCTATATGCTAAAGAATGAAGGTGGAACCCTACCTCACACTATATACAAAAATCAACTCAAAAAGGATCAAAGATCTAAATATAAGAGCCAGAACTAGAAAACTCCCAGAAGAAATCATAGGGAAGCATCTTCAGGACCTTGTGTTAGGCAATGGTTTTTAAAACTGTAAACTCAAAGCACAATCAGTAAAAGAAAAAAATAGATAAAAGGGACCTCATCAAAATTTAAAAAAACTTCTGTTTATCCAAGGACTTAGTCATGAAAATAAAATTATAATCTACACAGTGGGAGAAAATATTTGGAAGCCACATATCCAATTAGAGTTTAATATTCATAATACATAAAGAAATCTTACAACTCACCAACGAAAAGAAAAACAACCCAAGTGAAAAATGAGCAAAAGATGGAATAGACATTTCTCCAAAGAAGATGTACAAATGGCCAAAAAGCACTTGAAAAGATGCTCAATATCTTTACCCACTAAAAAAATGCAAATCAAAACCACAATGAAATACCATTCCATAGCCACTAGAATCGGCACTATTAAAAAACTGTAAAATCACAAGTATTGGAAAGGATGTGGAGAAACAGGAACACTCATTCACTGTTGGAAAGAATGCAAAGTGAGTGGTGCAGCCACTGTGGAAGACAGTTTTGCAGTTCCTCAGAAAGTTAAATATAGAATTACCTAATGACCCAGCAATCCTACTTCTAGGTATATACTCAAAAAGAACTGAAAGTAGGAACTCAAAAGGTATTTGCACACTGATGTTTATAGTAGCATTACTCACAACTGCCAAAAGATGGAAGCAACCCAAGTGCCCATCAATTGATGAATGGGTAAACCAAATGTGGTATATACCCTTAATGGAATACTATTAGCAGTAAAAAGGAAAGAAGTTCTGATACATGCAACAACATGAATAAACCCTGAAGACATCATGTTGAGTGAAATAAGCCAGCCACAAAAGGACACATATTGTACAATCTCACTGTTATGAAGAATACAAATTCAGAGTCAGAAACAAGAATACAGGTTTCTGGGACCAGGGTGTGGGTAGGGAATGGGGTGTTAATGTTTAAATTGTACAGAGTTTCTATGTGGGATGATGGAAAAGTTTTGGTAATAGATGGTGGTAATGGCTGCACCAACACTGTTAACATATTTGTATCACTGAAATATATATTTGAATGTCATTAAAAAGGGGAAATTTTGGATTGTATGTATGTCATTAGAATAACATTTTTTTAGAAAAAATCTATAAATAGACTAGATCACAGTGAGCCTTAAGGTGAACCATGGACTACAGTTAATGCTACAATTATGAAAATGTACTTTCACATTTCATCAATTACAACAAATGTACCACATAATAGGGTGGTATATGAGAACTCTGTGCTTTATGGATGATTTTTCTGTAAACCTACTTCTCTAATAAAAAAATAAGTTATAGAGTGAAAATAATATCATGTAAGCACAAGCCAATAACAGAAAACAATACCAGAATTAACACTGCTATTCCTAGTATGAGTTCTGTATCAACTATACTGTAAGTTGGAACTCTGAAAATAGTCCAAAAATTTTTTAAATTCTTAAGAAAATATTCTGAAATATGGATGTATATCTTTTATCATTACTAATGAAACACTCTCTATATGTATATTGTGACATCAAGACATTAAAAATTATTCAACATCTTTATTTCAACCTTAAAATTTTTAATTTGTAGAAAATGTTACATGTAAGGTATTAGTACACAGACACACACACATAATGCATCAAATAGTATGTCCTCCATTTTTTTTCTGATTTGAAATGAAACTAGGCAAGTTTAGAGACTAACAATGATGCCACAGCAGATTGGTTTTATAAAAGTAAATCTGATCTTATCATTCTGCTTAAAACAGTCTAGCATCTATGTACGAACCTTACTCAAAATCCCTACTGTTTCCTATATAGCTTTTTCACAATCTGGTCCCTACTTATTTCTTTAGCTCAATCTGCCACTATTCTCCTCCTTGCTCTTCACACTTCAAGCCGTACTATCTAAGTTTCTATGCTGCGGTAAGAACACTGAAATCACACATGACAGGAAATTGGCCAAAAAATTTAAAATTATCAAGACGACTATTATATATTTAGATTTATAAACACTATCATTACTCTTTCCAACCTCAGGATGTGCCCTTTGACCAGAATAGCATCATAATTTAAATAGTTTACATTACTTGTTTCTACATACTTGGATTTGCCTTATCACTTAAGTTCATAGAATCACAGAATCTAAGATAAGGAAATTTACTTTTAAAATGTCATCTGTTGCAAACACTCTTCTAATGCTTTTGAAAACCTCTAATGATTAAACAACCAGGAAATCATTTTCTCCTAAGACAGCTTATTTTCCACTTCAAGAAATACTTAAAACTTAGATGTATTATTTTTTTTAATGGACTTGAAATCCCTTTCCCTCTAACTTCTAGCTAGTGATCCTAATTCTACTATTTGGGCCATGGGTCATACAGAGAGTATTCAGTCTTACTTTGGTGTAATAGCCCTACGTATATTTACAGACCACTATCATATGACTTCTAAAGCTTCTCATCTGTGGGTAGTATGGAATAGGAGGTGAAAGAGTATGGAGAGAATTTTTTGTGTATCTTTTATGAGTTGGTTGTTATATATTCAATTTTCATGTTGTTCCAATGAGTTCATTATTACTATGGCTATATTACAAATGAGGAAATTAAAGCTCTGATACTCAAAGTTACTTGCTAAGTAATTTACGTAAGCAGCAGAGCTAGGATTTTAACCTCAACTCCTATGTTCTAGTCTCTTTAGTATACTAAACTGCCTTCCCAAAAGGAGAGGGGATATAAAGGCTATACGGCATGGAAAAGCAAAACGAAACAAAAAAAGATTCTAAAAACACTCGCTGCTTTCCAATTTCCAGAATTCTATGTACTGATAATTTTTTTCCTTATGCCTTTATATTATAGTCATTTCTTTCTCTGTCTTATAACCTATCTAATTAATACCTAATATTTCTCTGATCTTTCTACATAAATAAAATAATGCAACCTAAATTTAGGGAAGCAAAAAAAAAAAAATTATTTCCATATATCAGCCCCTCTCAATTCTAATCTCTTACACAAAGAAAAGACTATCTTCTTCAAACACTGACTTTATTGTTCTTTAGAGTCCTGAACTAACACCACTGCCTTCTGATAGCAAAGTTAATACTGCTTGTTTTCTAGCTTCAAGGACTGACAACACCCATCTCTAACTGGTGTTAACAATAGCTACTTGATCTGTCTTTTCCAGGCAAACACTTATTTGGCATCCTTTACACCCACTTAAAAGGCTGTATCTTCCTTTTCTCTGTGAAGCCATGGTTCTTCCTTCAATTAAACTCTATCAGATAAGTTCACATTCAGGTCGCGTAGGAAAAAGGTGTCTGGATAGTTATGATTATACTATATCGCATGTATTAACTTTCCCCTTTTCCTGGTTCATCATAAACAACTGGAAGACAAATCATCTACTTCATTATTTCTCACCAAAGTGCAAAAAACTGAACAGCAAATGTTTAATGTTCTTAGCTGTCCACTGTAAAAATAATTATCATAAACATCTCTTTACTTATATCTTTTATTTCTAAAGTTGTTTATTAGAGTTCTCTGACAATATATTTTGATAAGAGATGACAGTATTTCAATCAAATTTTTTCTTTTATAAAGTTAAATGCAATAAAAAGAGCTAAATTAGCACTTCTTTCAAGCCCACATTACAGGTAATATTTTTCCAAAATAAAGTTCTCTATGAATATAAAAAGTTATATATATATTTTAAAGGACATTAAAACACAAAACTGTATATTACACACACTTACCTTGCTGAGTACTTTGTTCTTGCATTCGATTCACAGTGAGATCTAAGGGGCCTTCCTGCTCCTCCTGTAGGGAGTTTTCTGCTTGATTCATTTGGATACTTTTACAAATTAAACTTGGTCCAAATGAACCATTTTTATTCTCTTGAATTTTACCACTTTTTGAAATGTACTCAATTGCAAACTGACGTATCATCTTTTTCATTAATTCCTGAGCAACTAGGGGAATGTTAGGATCACAGTTCTGAGGAAGATCTAGGGAAGAAATAAATATAATAAGCATTAACAAAGAGAAATGAAAAATACCAATATTTAAATTTAACTTGTTTTTATTACAAGTCAATGATTCCAGATTACTTTTATCATAATTTATGTAGTTTACATTACTTCTTTCTACATACTTGGATCTGCCAGGGGTTTCCAGGCTCAGCAATAGAAACCTCACAGATCTAGTTACCTTTATGATAATATATCAAACCAAAACTTGGCATATTTAATCATTTCCTACAAATAAACATTTCAGTCCCAAACTAAAAGAGATAAAAATTAGACACAGAGGTAGAACTTATTACCAGAGTTTCAATATTCATTCATATGTAGTGTAATAGATATTAAAACACACAGTGTGTGAACATATATTGTATATACAAGTAACCAAACAATTTTAACTTAATATACATAATAAATACAGGAATTAACTATTTAAGAAAACATCTAAACTCTTATAACTCTGTATCCATTAAATCCTGGATCTTTTTACTTTCCCCAACTTTTTATATTAGAAAATTTCAATCATATTGAAACGATGAAAAAATAGCACAATAAACACCTAGACAGCCTCCACCAAGATTCAAGAATTGTTAAGTTTTGACACATTTGCTTTCCTTTTACTTTTATTGTTTGCTGAAATCTGAAAGTAGATTGAAAAATTATACCAACTCATTCCTAAATATTCACCTAAGACTAAGTACAATCTCTTATAAAACCAGAGTCATTATTGAGGGTCTTTACCAAACCTCAATCCCAAAGCATGCTGATCAGCTACAACTATAACGAAGTTCATCAGTGAAAAAAAAAAAATTCTTCTCAAAACTTATGTAACAGCAATAAATAATTTAAAACTTTTATAGTGAGAGGTGTGACATAAAGATGACTCCAACCCTCTTTCATTTACTCTGCCCCTTCAGAGGTAGAGTAATTGGTAAGTTGGAAAGGATGATTAGGCAAACTTGTTTAGGCTCTATATGTCTTTCTCTTGAAACTGGGCCTACTTCTAGACATATTAGTTCTTTGCCTCAAAGTGGGACCTGAGCTGACATGAGTCTATTTATGGCCTTTATTTTATCCACTTAGTTTGACTATTTGCACATTTCACTGCAGAACTATTAATATATTTGATCATAGGGTGCGGCCTCAGACCCTGCTGGAGGTGTCGTGTAATTTACTTTATGTACCTTGTATTACCATTTCCAAAACAAAGAATTTTAAATTCTGAAAAACACCGGAAAGAAGGATCTTGTGTCTATAATAAAAGTAACATTTTATCGGCCACATTTATTCTGTTTAGGACCACATAGGGAAGAAGAACACTATTTATTATTAGTCTCGGAAATAAAAAACCTACCTAGATTGGAAACCTAGCCACTGTCCTTCTTTATGAACTTAGGCTAGTTGAATATCCTCTTCAGGTTTTAGTTTCTCCATCCAAAAAAAAAAATGGAAAAAAATAATGGAATCTGAGAAATTACAATAGGATAGGGCTTTCTCACAAGGTTGTAAACAGGCAGACTGAGCAGTTATATTTTATTTAAATCATAAAATGCCAAATTAGTAAAAATATACATTAACTAGGTTGATAACAAGGAAAATAAAAAGACCATAATTTCTAAACTCATGTGATATTTTTGGTTCCGAATAGACAGTATTAACATATGGAACTTAAAGTGAATTACCAAAATAAGAAACTTCCGCCTTGCCATGTAAGATCCACAATATATACCATTTCTTAATACCTCAAGGAATTCTTCACCTTTTTTTTTTTCCAGTCTAATCTTTGGATTAGGTGTTAAAAGGAGATACAAGATTAACTGCCATGTACTCAAACTTCCTGATTTTAAAACCTACTACCTATACAGCAGAGTAATCAAAACAGTATGGTACTGGCATAATGACAGAAATATGGATCAATGGAATAGAACTGAGTCCAGAAATAAAGCCACGCGCTTATGGTCAAATGATTTTTGAAAAATACTAAGACAATTCAATAGGGAAATATATAGTCTTTTCAACAAGTGGTGCTAAGACAATTGGGTATTTATATACAAAAGAATGAAGGTGGACCCCTACCTCACACCATACACAAAAATTAACTCAAAATGGATCAAACACCTAAAGGTAAGAGCTAAAACTATAAAACTCTTGGGGAAAAAACCATGTAAATATTTGTGACCTTGGATTAGACAATGAATTCTTAGGTATGACACTTATGCATATCTAATGATGCATGAAAAAAGGAAAAAAAAAAAAACCAGATAAATGGGACTTCATCAAAGCTGCAAGCTTTTTTTGCTTCAAAGGACACCAACAAGAAAGTATAACAGACAACCCAAGGATGGGGGAAAATATATGTATATCAAATATCTGATAAGAAATTTGTATCTAGAATATATGAACACTTACAACTCAAAAACAAAAAGATAAATAATCCAATTAAAAGATAGGCAAAGGATCTGAATAGACATTTCTCCAAAGAAGTTATACAAATGGCCACTAAGCACATGAAGAGATGCTGAGCACCATTATCATTAGAGAAAGATGAAATGTGGAGAAATTGGAACCCTCATAAATTGCTGATGGGAATGTAAAATGGTACAGCTTCTTTGGAAAACAGTTTGGCAGTTTCTCAATAAGTTAAACACAGAATTACCATGTGATCCAGCAAATTAAACTACAAGGTACATACTAAAGAGTACTGAAAACATATGTCCACACAAAATATTGAATACAGATGCTTATAG
Organism: Cabassous unicinctus; assembly: GCA_029593785.1. Classification (NCBI taxonomy): domain Eukaryota; kingdom Metazoa; phylum Chordata; class Mammalia; order Cingulata; family Chlamyphoridae; genus Cabassous; species Cabassous unicinctus. The sequence goes on along the minus strand of JAQZBX010053865.1, from coordinate 9,102 downwards.
CAATATTATTCATAATAGCCAAAAAGAGTAAAAAACCCAGAAGTCCATCGACTGATGATGAATAAATAAAATTTGGTATACCCATAAAATGGAATATTAGCCATAAAAGGAATGAAGAACTGATACATGCTACAACATGGATGAACCTTGAAAACATGATGCTATATAAAAGAAGTCAGACAAAAAAAGTCATGTATTGTATGATTCCACTGATATGAAATGTACAGGACAGGCAAATCTACACAGACAAAAGGATATTAGAAGCTGCCAAGGGATAGGAGGATCAGGGAAGGAATGGGGAAAGACTGCTAATCTGCTAATAGGTATGTGGTTTCTTTTCAGGATGATGAAAATCAGACAGTTGTGATGGTTGCAAAACTGTGAATACAGTAAAAACCACTGAATTGTACACTTGAAAAAGGTATATTTCATGGTATGGAATTATATTTCAATTAAAAAAAATAAAGGACGGATTACTCAGAGGGTGGAATCTAGCGCAGAAAGCAGAGCGAAGAGCTATAGAAAATTATTCCCAGGCCTTAAGACCTAGTCAAAGAACTTCCAGTATTTGCTAAGTTGGATTTCAGAATCGCCATGAAACAGTGATGCCAGCGTGCATCCCAATTCTCTATTTTTGAACAGAAGCATTTATAAGAGTTATCTTAAGCCTGTCCCATTGCTGCATGTTGGGTGTGCAGTGCCAGAAAATGTGTGTCCTTAGTTTCATATATCTATAAATAAAAGGTATTGTACTTGATGTGCTGCACTGGGGATAAATTGATCACCCCCTCCCACCTTTCGTATTCACATACTTGTTTAATACCTTTCCATGCCAATAATTAGAGTTTAATGCAATCATGGAGGTACACAGGATAGCTGCACGTGGAATTAACGTAAGAATATTTGCTGGCATAGTCTCAATGGGATTACCGATGTGGTAACTTTGTCATGAATAAAAAATAAATAAATAAATAAATAAAATCTTTTTCAAACACCAGGATGGTGGCTTTTTGGTTTCTTTTTTCTCATCTCCATTTCCTCTCTCTCCAAATTTAATCAATACTAACAGCTATATAGAATTAAATACATCACAAAGAGCTCTGACATACATCATTATTATCTCAGTACAAGTAATGAGATAAAGAAAAATAAAAGGGAAAGCAGAGTTGTAAAAACCACTTGTTATGTATTTCTTACCCTTGCCTTTTATTTTTCCTCAAACATTTTATTTCCCTAAATTTCAATCTACAGAAAAGTTGAAAGAACAAAATATTTACCTTCATATAATCTTTTTAATCTTTTTATTCTGAAATACATTGAAACTTAAAGAACAGCAGAAAAATAATGCAAACCCCATACAGAGAATTCCAACATCCCCTATCCCCACCCAGTTAGCTAGATCCACCAATTTTAATTTTTTGCCACATTTGCCTTTTTATTCTATCTACCCATCTATATCCATCTATCCATCCATCCATCCATCCATTTTCCAAACACTTGAATGTAGGCTGTATACATCATGATCCTTAAACACTTAATATTGTTGTGTACAATTCCTAAAAATAGTTATCATTTATGTAACTACCTTAGGTACAGTTATCAAGTACAAGCAATCTAACATTGATATAAAGCTCACAGTCTATATTTCAATTTTTTCATATGTGCCAATAATGTCACTTTGAGCCTTTCCTCCTCCTTTACTAGATCCCATCCAAGATCATGTATTGTATTTGTCATTGTCCCTTTAGTTGTTCTTTTTCTTTCTTTTTAATTGTGAGAACACATATATATACAATATAAACTTTCCCATCTTAACCACACCCAAACATACCATTCAGTGGGGTTAATCACATTCACAATATTGGGGAACCCTCACATCTTCCTTTAATAAAACTTTCCCATCTCCCCAAAGAGAAACCCTACACCCATTATACATTAACTCCTCATTCCCCCTACCTACTTGTACTTTAATTTCTGTCTCTATGAGCTTGCATATTTTCCAATATTATCTTTTAGTTACCATGGGGCTTAAACTTAACATCCTAAATATATAACAATCTCAATTTCTTTGATACCAACTTTACTTCAATAGTATACACAACTATGTTCCTATACCCCTGTGCGCTTCTATTTTATGCAGGTCTTGTCACAAAAATTACATGTTTATACGTTATGAGTCCAAAACCACTGATTTATCATTACATTTTGTGCATTGGCCTTTTAGATCCTGTAGTAAGTAAAAAGTAGAGTTACAAACAAAAAATACAATAGTACTGGCATTAATATTTACCCATATTATTACCCCCAGTGAAGATCTTTATTTCTTCATGAGGCCTCGATCTACTGTCTACTGTCCTTTCCTTTTTAACTTGCAGAACTCTCTTTAGCACCTCTTATCAGGCAATCTAGTGGTGACAAACTCTTATCTGGGAATGTCTTATTCGCTCCTTCATTTTTGAAATACAGCTCTGGTGGATATAGAATTCTTGGGTGACAATTTTTTTTTTGCTTTCAGCACTTTAAATATATCATACCACTTCTGCATGCCTCCATGTTTTTTTTTTAAAAAAAAGACATTTATAGAATTTTATTAAATTATTCTGATACTTGCCTTTTAGCATTTCACTACATTGCAGATTAATCATTTCTAATTGAATGTTAGGAGAAGTTCCTCCATTGCACAATTAAATGGATTGTGAAATATAGAAATTCCTTCTGCACTTGCACTGAGGTCCAAAAAATGCTGCTAGAACTGTAATTAAAGCTTTGAAAATATATCCTCTACAACTTTGTATAGGATGGGTATTTTTCTTCTTTTAATGTTTAACAAGATTGGAAGCATATAAGCATTACTTGAGAGTCAAATAGCATTAGTTATTGTCAAAATGACTTTACTGCAGAATAAGTTTCACATGTAAGTACTTTTTTGCTTTGTAATTTTAGATTAAATTCATTAAGAACCATTGTCAAGTCTGCAGCAAAAGTTAATTCCCAAAGTTATTCAGTATTGGTTAATAATGGTTGATGGTCAATGTTGTTGTTTAGAAAAATTTCAATCTTAGCCTTAAGCTAAATAAAATTGCAATACAACATTACCACTAAGCCACTGTGATAGAGGAAGTCAGGATATTTAGTTTCTATTTCTGACAAAAACTCACAGAATTGTGACAATGGTTAAGTCCATGAGAGTGAATGGAGTTTGCTGTTGACCCTACTGGTTCAATAACACATGACAGATTCAAATACTTTCTACAAAGTTTCTGCTAATGAATAATACAATAAGTACCCACAGGCTTTAAACATCTTACATTTTCACAAAGCATTGTAAATTTGCCCAACTAAGCCTTTTTCTACTCCACGCATTTTTTTAATTTTACTGGGTGGTCCAGGGGATCAAACCAAGGTCCCTCCGTATGGGAGACGAACGCCCAACCATTTGAGCCACATCCACCCCCCCATGCATTTTTTTAAAAGATTTACTTTATTTTTCTTTTTACTTATTCCCCACCCCCACCCCCCTCCCCAGATGGTTCTCTCATCTGTCTGCTCATTGTTTGCTCGCCCTGTCCAGGAGGCAATAGAAACTGAACCCGGGACCTCCCACATGGGAGGCGAGTGCTTAATGGCCTGAGCCACATCTGCTCCCCAAGGGCTGCTGCAGCATCTGCTGGCTTGAGGCATCTGCTCGTTTAGGCATCTGCTCTTTGCAGTGGGTGTGGTGTCTAGCTTGTTGCGGTGTAGTGGTGTGACATCTAGCTTGTTGCGGTGAGGCGGCAGCATCTAGCTTGTTGTGGTGTTTGCTTGTCTTCTTTAGGAGGCACTGGGACCCAAAGCTGGCACCTCCCATAAGGCAGGTGAGTGCCCAACTGGTTGAGCCACATCCACTTCCCTCAATGCATATTTTATTTTAGTTGTAGCACATCTTAGCAGATTCCACTTCAGGTTTACTAATTAGTATTTTTTCATCTTCTTTGAAAATATCCTTGCCTACAGTTGCTCCATGCAGATTATTCATACAGGCTCTTAACCAGGGGTCCATGAGCTTGAACTGACATTCAAAAAACATTTTTGTGGGGATGTGTTGGTGCGGGTATGATATATTTATTAAATAATAATAAAGATATTATTTATATATATAGTATAATATATATATAATATAGTGTGTGTGTGTGTGTATGTGTGTGTGTGTATAGTATAAGGGGTCTGTGGTTTTCACCTAACTGGCAAAGGGGTCCGTGGAACAAAAAAGGCTAAGAACTCCTGCTCTAGAGACATTTCTTCAGCTGTAGTAATCAAACACGATTTAATTAATTCAAAATTGGAAAACAGCTTTTCTTTCATGATTAACAAATAAGCTACTCAGAAACTGCAACTTTGGTTTTTGTCTCATTTTCACTTTTTATTTTCTGAAGAAATTCTGCGGTGATGGGACATCACATCATTTTTCTGACCACTTCTTAGTCTAGTAATGTCAACATATATTGTATTCTTTTAGCTGAACTATAGGGTCACTGCATAGTAAACACAGTAAATTCAATAATAAAATAATCCATGTTCAAATGGGTCTTAAAAGCATGACACTAGATGTCTATTTTTTTTACATGATGGATATGCACTGATATTAAAAAATAAAATATCATGTAAAATACATATGGCACTTGAAATGCTGTTGAGTTTTAACTATGTTACTACTATTTGTAGAGCATTGAGCAGTTGTGAGAAGAGATATGAGAGCACCACATTGTGGTCTCTGTCAGAGTTACTCAGCTCTGCTGTTGGTAGTGTGAAAGCAGTCAAAGACAACGTTAAATAAATAATTATGGCTGTGTTCCAATAAAAATTTATACAGGAACACTGAAATGTTCCTAAACATTTTCTTCCATTCTCTCTTCAAATTTTGTTTCCTTTTAGTAGGGCAATTTCAAATATATTCATTTCTTAGAAGAAAAGAGTCATATTTGGTAAATGAATCATTGACAGAAGATCACCCACTTCTTTGCCAGAATTAAAGCAACACAGGAACATCCTAGATTTTCACTCAAGGAGCAACTGGGAGGATTATTAAGACAGGCTACTGCAGGCAGTGGATATGTAACTTTTCTAAAGCAGCTCAAACAAACTGATTAAAACAAACATCCTGATCTTTTAGATGTATATATATTGTAATATTTACAAATGAAATGATATGATGTCTTGGTTTAGTTTTAAAATAATCCAGTAAAATGAAGATTAGTGACGGAGATACAGATGAAACAAGGTTGATCTTGTGTTGATAACACTGGTAGTAAAGCTGAATGATGGCTTGTGTGAGCCCAGGGCTGAGACTTCCCCTCCTTAAATGAAACATAGCCCAAAGTATGTATCCTTTGGCATAACCTGAATACTCTCTAGTTGAAAATACAAGCCTCCCTGGGGAAAAGAATGTACAGATGGTACAGCAAACAACTCTAATCTTCTCAAGGATGTATACTCCCTTCCCAGCCACATCACCAAACACCCCATTTGTAAACTCTTGCAGAAACTCTGTTCTCTTACCCTATGGAATGTCTTTGTTTTGAAAGCCCTTATACCGCCCCATCTTTTCCTGCCTGTTTGTGGAGCACTATCTTCATTCTTTGACCAGCCACCATTGAAGTGCCTCTCCTGTTCGTAAGTCCCAATAAAGCTCATGGCTAACCCTTTGCTTGGTGCATTCTTTGGTTTTATGGCTGCCCCAACTCATGCCCTTCAAAGTTGGGTTAAAACAATTGGCGAGCCAGCCAGGAGACCGAAGGACCATTGGCAGTGGTGGGAAGACCATTGGCAGAGCTCTAGGAAGGGAAAATCCATGAGGGAAATCCTGAGTTGGCCTATAATGTCCATGTGGGGAAGGGTGGTTGCCCTTCTGGTCAAGTGGGGACCAGAGGAGTGGGGACTGCTGAGAGAATATGGGGTTGCACACTTACTTGACTGTTGTGGAATTCTGTGGGTACGGGGAAACCCTGAAAATGCTGATAGGAGTAGAGTGTGTGGTTCTCTGTATTCTATTTCTGCTTCCTTATGCAGTTTTTTCTCTCTGGCAAGAGCTTGAGGGCTTCCCCACACTTCCAAAGATTTTGTTTCCACATCTGATCTCAAGTATATAATAAAGGATACAGTATCTTTATGGGGACTTTGCTATCTGATTTTATCAAGTTGCTCTAGATCACTTGATTAAAGGAAGAACTCATTCATTGCTCTGACTCCAGTGATGAAATTATTCTGAGTATACTTTGGTCCATACTCCCTCTTCTTCAGGGCTACTTTTACTCTTACTTGGGGAATTTCTTAATAAGCGGAGCCTTGAGTTCTGTACCTATATTTTCTGCTGTTTCATCAAACATTGGTATTTTTTCTACTCTCATAGTTTGTAACCCCTGTCCTCCTTTCTGAACGTTTGTGGAATACAACTTTACGTGACTCAGTGTGCAAACATATGAGTGACTACCGGGAACCATGTTTGGAAATCTTCCAAATGCCACTAAGCCCTGCCATTCCTGGTGGTTGCTGGAGCTGCAGACTGCCACCCTGCAGTGCAGATGGAGCTGGCACAAGGAAGACCAGCCACATCTGTGGGACACAGAAGCGGTGGCCAAGCCCAGTAACACCTGGCGGGGCAAGGACCCTTACTCAGACACCACCTCCTACCTCCGGGCTTTTGCTGCCAACAGCAGGTGGCTCTATAGACTGAACATTGGCAGATACTAACTTGCTTCCATGGTTTCTGATGAGAAATCAGCACTTATACTTATTGAGGCCACCCCTGTATGTGACACATTGCTTCTCTCATGCAGCTTTTAGAAACCTTTATCTTTGGCATTCCAACAGTCTGTTTATAATATGCTATGACATGGGTCTAATTTGGACTAATCATATTTAAAGTTCTTTGAGTGTCTTGGATGTGTATATTCATGTGCTTTTCATTAAACCTGGGAAGTTTACAGGCATTATTTCTTTGAATATTATCTCTGCCCCTTTCTCCCTTTCTTTTCTTCTGGGACTCCCACAATATACATATTGGTATGCTTGATGGTATTCCAGTGGTTCCTCGGGCTCTGTTCACGGTACTTCATTCCTTCTACTCCTCAGATTGAATGATTTCAAGTTCACTGATTACTTTTTCTGCCAGCTCCAACATGCTGTTGTACACCTCTAGGGAATTTAAAATTTGTTACTAGAGTCTTTAACTCTGTTTGGTCTCTCTGTTGATATTCTGTTTGTGTTCATCTGTCTTACTGAGTTCCTTTAGTTTTTTGTCCATGTTTTCCGTCAGCTCATTGACCATATTTAGAACCATTTCATAAAAATTATATTTCATTTTATGGCATCTGGACTTAAAAGTCATAATTAGAAAGGATTTGCCCTATATCCTGGTAACAAATGAATTTGCCAATATTTTCTTCTAGTCTTTGTATTTAAAGATTTATGACTAATTGAAATTTAGTCTGTTGTATGTATTAGGTACGAATCTAATTTATTCAGTTGACTTTATAGTAACCCCAAAACCATTTATTAAAAAGTCAATTTTTTCTCCAGTGATGTGAAATGCCACTTGCATCATATATAAATTTCTCTGGGATATAAGTATATTTCTCAACAAGTATGCTTGCCTAGTCACATGCCAGTACCATAGTTTTAATTGTGTTATAGTATGTTTTAATATCTGGAAGGGCCACTACTCTCTCACTGCTCTTTTTTAATCCAGTTTTTCCTAGCTATTCTTGCATATTTGTTTTTCCATATACTAGCTCCAGAAAAAAACTTTCAGTATTATTAAAGACACTATATTACATTTATAAATAACTTAGGGAGAAATGTAATTTCTTACATGTTTATTTCAAACTATTTTATCCTTCTGTTACTACTATCAATAGCATTATATCATCTAATTATGTATACAGAAAACATATTGGTTGTTCATGTTATATTATACCATAATGAATTCTTTTGTTGTTTAATTTTATCATCAGTTCTCTTGGGTTTCTATTACCATGTGCAAATAAAACTAGTTTTATTTCTTCTTTTCCAATTCTTATGTATCTAAAACAGTTTCCTTTTGTCTAATTGCATTGGCCAAAACATCCAACACAATGTTAAATAGCAGCAGAGAAAAGGGGCAATCTTGTCTTGTTCTAATTTTAGTGGGAATGCTACCAGTGTTTCCATAAAAAGTATTATGTTGGATTTAAAACTAGGGTAATATAGATTTTACCATGTTAAGAAATATCCATCGATTCTTATTTTATTATTTTTATCAAGAACATATATTCCAATTTGTCAAAGGTCTTTTCAGGATCAATGGAGAGGAACAGAATTTTTTCATTGCTCTACAGAGTAACAGTTGATTTACATTAATTGGATCCTTAAAATGGAATCATTCCTGCATTACCAGAATAAATATCACTTGATAGTGATGTATTATTAACTTAATGTAGTGTATAATTCTGTTTAAGATTTTGGGAGTGATACAAGTAAGACTTTTTTTTGTAGTTTGTGTGTGTGTGTGTACTATCATTATAGGATTTTTAAAATATATTGACATTTTCCTATAATCTGGACAATATATGGAGCATAGGGAATTATCTGATTTTAGAATGTTTGTTAAATATGCTTTTGAAACCTGAGCTTGATGATTTTGTTGTGTTTTCTTGATATTTTTCTCTATTATTTTTTCTAGAGAAATATTCTGTTTAAGCTTTCTCTCTCTTCTAGGACAATTTTGGTAAATGGGGTTTTCCTAGGAATTTATACATTTCATTTAATTTGTGCACAATATAATCTTATGATTTTAGAATCTGCTTCAATGGTAATTTCCTCTTGTCATGTCTTGTATATTTATGGTTTCTCCCATTTACCCACTTGATTAGATTAGTGGCTTACCTATTTTGTTGACTTTTTCCTAAAACCAGCACATTTTTTTATTTTATAAAAAGTCCTATTCTTTTTCTACCTACTACCCTCATTAATTTTTTTTTTTTAAAGATTTATTTTTTTATTTATTTATTTATCCCCCCCTTGCTGCTTGTGCTTGCTGTGTCCATTCGCTGTGTGTCTTCTCCATGTCTGCTTATCTCCCCCTTGCTG
>JAQZBX010053864.1:0-18780 GCA_029593785.1 Cabassous unicinctus | reverse complement strand
AAGACAAAGAGAAGAAAAAACTGGGATCAGGGGTCTCTCCATCCAAAATGACAAGAAGAGCCCAGCCACACCATAAAGCGTGGCTTTTATTTGGTTTTTGACCAATCAAAATACATATGCACATATCCAAAGGCAATAGATGCGTGACAGTTTACATTTTACTAAAACCCAGCAAGTCTTGAAGGGTTTTACATTCCTGCATGTAGCAGATGTTGTAAATTCTATCTATCATACAAAGTACTCAATAGAAGCTCAGGATGTTTCCCCACCCAGCTACTATAAGAACCTATATCATTATCTTGAGACTAGGCTCTTATCTCCTACATTCCAGGGTGTCTCCTATATTCCAAAGTGATCTGCTCACTGTCAGTAGTCATGGCATTTGATTGAAACTCCATCAATTAACAAGTTTTATTGCTATATATTCACATACCATATGACCTATACAAAGTATATAATCAGTGCCTTTTCGTATAATCACAATGTTGTACATTCATCATCACAAAATTTTAGAACAATTTCATTTCTCCAAAAAGAAAGACTCCACACCCCTTAGCATTCCTTCTTCAGCCCTATATAACCACTAATCTAGTTTCATCTTTATAAATTGATTTATATTTACATTTTATATAAATGGAATGATACAATATGTAATAGTCTGTGTGTCACCCATTTTTGGAAGAAAGTCCCACGTATTATAATATTCTTGCTTGGCAGATGTTTTCTTTCAGTTCTATAAGTATTTCATTGCACTGCCTTCTTGCCTCCATAGTTTCTGGTAAGAAATCAGCACTCAATATAATTGGTACTCCCTTGTACACACGTTGCTTTTCTCTTGCAGCCTTCAGAACTTTCTCCTTATCCTTTGCATTCAATAGTGTGATCAATATATGCATGGGGTGCATTTTTCTCCTTGTTTAACCTGTTTGATGTTTTCTGAGCTTCTTGGATGTGTACATTCATACCTTTAATAAATTTAGGAAGTTTTCTGTCATTATTTCTTTGAATATTCCTTCTACTCCTTTCTCTCTATCTTATCCTTCTGAGACTCCCATTATCTTTTACTGGTATACTTGATGGTGTCCCAGAAGTGTCTTCAGTTATTTTCACTTTTTATAGTTTTTTATTTTTTCTCCTTCTCATCCGAAGTCATTTCAAGTGTCTTGTCTTCAAGCTCACTGATTCATTCTTCTGCCCACTCCAATCTGCTCTTGAAACCCTCCTGAGAATTTTTCATTTTAATTATTTTGGTCTTCAACTCCAATAATTCTGTTTGGTTCATTTTTAAAATGTCTTTCTTTTACTAGGATTCTCATAATGTGTCTTTCATTATTTTCCTATTATCCTTTAGTTCTGTCTCTGTATTCCCCTTCATCTCCTCGTGCATTTTTAAGATCATGTTTAAAGACTTTTTTGGTATGCCCACATTCTATTCTTCTTCACTGGTGTTTTCTGGTATTTATCCTTTTCCTTTAAATGGGCTATCATCTCCTTTTCTTTTTGTTCACCTTGTATTCTTTTGTTGCACACTATACATTTTAATATTTTAAAATGATAAATCTGTGATTCATTCTCTTAGATGTCTGTTTCTTGTTTCTGTATCCAGCTGGTGAAAAGGCAGAGATTTTCTTGAGCTTAAGCTCTCCTACCAGTAAGGTCTGCCCAAGGAAATGCAGTATCTAGTGTTTCCCTGTCTTTCTGGGCCTCTGTCTTTTCCTGAGCTTTTGCTTGTTAGTTGTTTTGGAGTTCAGTTGTTTACAAGAGTTTGGTTGCCCTGTCTGTTCTCAGGAGACAGACCTCTCTCTGCTTCATGTTTGAAGGCAGCAGGCCTTTGCCTCAGACTGTCCATCTCTATTGTTATTTCATTTTCTCAAGCTGCCTTTGCCCGGAGTGAAAATTCTGGGAGGAATTGCACAAGAGACAACTTTCTCAAGTCAGTCTTTCCAACCAAAACCTGTGCAGGGACTGATGACAAGGGTGCAGATGGGCTCCAAAGTGCCCCAGGGAGGGGATCAGGAAGGGCACTGAGAGCCTCTACTACAGTTCCCCAAAGTCGAACTTTCTTGACCTGCCCAGGAAATGCAGCCTTTCAAGTAACTGTCCCTCACAACACTGAGGAAAAATAACATCTTTAAGTCCCTTCCATTGTGGCCTTTGTCCAGGGAACTTTGAAACAGTGGCTGCTCTCAGAGCCAGCCCCTATGGGTCTGAAGTCATAATCATAGGCCATGATCAGGGATTGGCTGGGCCCACCACGGTCCTGGTGAAGAGGACTTTTTATATCCTTTTCTGTCACCAGTGAGCTAGCCAGGGCCAGGACCCAAAGTGGCCTGTCATGTGAGTGGAGGCTGGGTGTCAGGAGCTGCTGCATGGAAATGAAAATTTACTGTTCCTTACTGCAATTTGTCAGCCTATTCCTCTTGCTCTTTTCTGGATGCTCTGGCCTTTGGAGTTTCAAAATAGTTGTTTCAAACAGTTCCTGTCTGTTAATAGATGTTCTAGTGGATTGAGTCCTGGAGCTCCCTAATCTGCCATCTTCCCACAATCCATCCAAAAATATTATTTTTTATGTCAAATTTATTCTCTGGATTTTGAGTCATAGTTAGAAAGCCATTTATTTTACATTTTTATCCCTGATATCCTTGTAGTTATTCTTGTGCATAGTGTGAGGTGAAAAGTGTAAAGAACATAAGCATTCTCAATTCTTGTACATTTCTTATGATTTCTGAAATGAATGTTATACAAACTTTTAAAATATTACAATGTATATTATAAGGGTTATTCAGTCCTTGAACATTTGATGGAATTCATTAGAAGTAAATTTCTAGGACTAAGGAATTTGGGGCATAGAATTTTAATTATTATTTCAATTGCTAAAATTATAATAGCTTTGTCAAGATTTCTGCTTGTTTTCATACCAGTTTTTGTGTATTATATTTGTAGATAAATTTATTCTCTTCATATATATTTTCAAATTTATAAGTGCAAAATTTCTAATAATATTATTAGAATATAGAATAATGATATTAATATTATAAATGATACTTATTATTTTATTATTTCATAAATCTCTATGTGTCTGAAGATATTTTAATCTTTTTTATTTTGAATTCTGTTCAATTGTATTTTCTTTATTTTCTTCTTTATTAATGTTTTATAAGACTTATGAATCATACTAAGCATTCCAGAGAACCAGACTTTAGTTTTATATTTTTGCTATTGTCTTTTCCCTTTTACATCTTAGTGATTTACTTGCACAAAAATTTTTCAAGAGTTTTCTATGCTTGCTATTTTTCTTCAACTCTTTATTTTCACAATAATAAATTACACTCAGGCATTCATTCCTACTACTGTACTGAAAAACAAACAAACAAACAAAAAAACTTGTCAAGGCAAAATCTATCCTACCATTTCATTTGATTTTTCTGATACATTTCCACTTACACTCCCAAACAGATTTGTCTATATTATTGTCTCCACTCCTTCTTCTCTTAATTCCACTCCAATCAGAATTCTGACCCCAACACTGCAATGAAAAATTCCTTGCCATATCTAGAATGATATTCATGTTACTATATCCAAGATCAAATTTCAGTTTTCATTTTATTTACCTACAGATTTAATTGTTGAATAACTAAAATGGTTATATTAAGTTTCATGTCTTTGTATATCATTTGCATGCTGATGATGGCCTGTACCTTTTTCTTAAATTCAGACTCATATTCCATTGTCTATTCAATATCCTCACTTGATTATCTAATAAACTTCTCACACTTAACATCCCATGTAAGCTGATATTTTCCAACTGCATATCTAACTTGTTCTACCTATATTCTTTTCATCTCAAAATTTATCCACCCTTCATCCAGGTCCTCAAGAAAAAAACATTCAGGCCATTCAAAATTTCCTAGTTTTGAATGACAAAATAATAATAAACTAGGCATTTAAATATAGAAAAATAATTTAATAAGGTATATATACTATGTTTAAGAAAGCACCAAAAAAGCATAAACTCTTGAAAATGCAGATTGCTTACATTTTGGGAAAAATTCACTATATGGAATTTCCCATTTCTCTTCTGTGATTCAAATTAAGCAAAGCAGAACCTATGATCTTTAAAATGAATGCTACATTAGAAATTTCCTTGTATTTTAAATGCATTTGAAAAGTTCTGGGTCCAAAAATAGGTTCATATCAAAGGTGATCATTTGAACCATGATAAGAATAGGGTTTTTCCTTTTGCAGTGCCATAGAATTATGTTTTCTCCCCAAGTAACTTGATTTAAACCACTTTCAGATAACTATAAAATGTAATTTTGTCTTTTTTTTTTTTGGTATAAACAGAGATATTAGATACCCTAAGCCCCCAAAATGCTATCTAAACTAGTTTATGCTATCTGAGCTCAAGAAATGAAATATAATCTAACAAATTAATAGTATCTACCTGTTCCAGCATAGTTTTTGCATTAAAATTAAAATAAGCACACTCAAAAAATTAAGGTTAAATAGACAAAACAGAAGCAAGTCTATAAAGTATATACAAAATATTAATTTCTCTATAATTCACAAGTTCTACTTCTGATTCTGTTTCTATTATAATTCACCTATTATATGTAATTATAAGACAATTACATGAAACAGACACTTACGGGAAATTATTATTTTTCTTAAATTATGTGTTTATTCACTGAAGCCTAAGTGATTGTCTCCAATTCGGATAAAGATCATTAAGATTGGTGTAATTTCAGATATATGAAATTGTGGGAAAATATAACTCTGGCTAAAGTCCTAAATTTCCAAAGTCTTTAACATTTATCTCATAATTCAACAAAATTGTGCAATATTTTCATCTAAAAACATTGATGAAACAAAACTGTAACTAGTACTAACCATTTGTCTTACAGGAGAAAACCTCTAAGATGGATCCAAATGATTCACACTTCCTATATAATTTCCTCCCCTCACGTGTGGTCAGGACCTAGTGACTCCCTTCATTTACTCTAATGAATACAGCTAGTGATGGGATGTTCCTTCTGAGATCAGTTTACAAAAAGATTACAACTTGTATCTTGCTCGCCCTCTCTTGCTGTCTCACTTTCTCAGATGGAAGCCAGCTAACTTGTTATAAGGTGCCCTATGGAGAGACCCATATGAGAGGAACTGATATCATTGGCCAGGAGCCTGCAAGGACCTAAGCTCTAGCAACAACCATATGAGTAAGCATGGAATTGAGACTCCAGGTAAGATTGCAGCCCCAGCTCACAACTTGATTGCAGTGTCCTGAGACATCTTGAGACAGAGGCACCCAGCTAAGGAACACCCAGATTCCTGACCCACAGAAACTGTGAAATAATAAAGGCTTGTTGTTTTAAGCTATTAAGTTTTTAGAGTAATTTGTTACATAGAAATTCATAGCTAATATAAATCTTAACATTTCTGTTGAGCAATATTTTCATTCTACAGTTAAACCATAATGATGTGATGGTAATACATATCAACTCAAGATAAATAACATTGTGACGTCCCACATAGTGATATCTTGCACTTCTGCACTTGTTTTTCTTCCATGGAGCATAGTTCCTAATCAGTAAATATTATTGATATTCACTAAAGCAGAAGAGCATAAGTGATTTTGGCTTGAGATGAGGAGGGACCAAATATTACCTCCTATTAGGTGACAATTCTGAAATGTAAATTTGTATGTATATGTGAAATGTTAAGGCTAAATCAGTATATGTTTAACAAGTGGCATTAACTGAAATAGAAAGTAGACTAGTCAAAGTTAAAAATTAAAAAAAAAAAACTAAAACAGAAAGACCATGAAACAAAATTGTCTAAGGATGAAATTAAATTTCATTTAAGATAAGAATGCTTTGATGTGAAGCATTTATTAGAATTGATGATAGCACCTTTTTATAATTGTACTATTCACTATGGTCTATAGTTTAACTCAGAGTTCACTGTTCGTATAGTTCTGTCACCATACATAAAATCTAACATTTCTCCCTTTTAATTATTCAGATATATATTTCAATGCTGTTAACTGCATTCACCTTTTTGTACTCCCATCACTACCACTCATTACCAATATAATTTCCATTATTCCAAATAGGAACCCTATACATTTTAAGTTTTAACTTCTTATTTCCTGTCCCCACCCCATCCCCTGTTAACCTATATTGTAGATTTTTTTTCAAAATAAATTATTACAAGATAACCTTAACAAGTGTATGGAGTGCCATGATTTTCTTTCTATGTGATTTTATATACCTTTATTTTCATATTTATGTTTTAAGTATCTACTATGTGCCATAAATTCCTATTGTGATTTGTATGTCCCAAACAAATCTTCACAATTTACAGCTTTGGTTTGTGGTAATGAGTTTTCATAGCTATCATCAGTGATCAAGTATTTAACAGTTTGCTGTGGTTAAAAAACTAATTAAACATTATACAGTATTATGTGAAAAACAATAGTTAAATTGTACAAATATTACCAGGATGCCAATATAATATTGAAAATTAACTTAAAAATGAAATATTTATGGGCCATTTGCTATATGCCACAGTTCTATGTACTTTAAAAGGCTAACTTATTTAATCTTCATGAGAATCTTATGATATGCATACAAATATTATCCACCATTTACAGATGAAGAAGGAATGACACCGAGAATTTAAATAACTTGCTCAAGATCACTCATTGATTGTGACCACACTTTGAACCTGGTAGTCTGACTACAAAACTGATGACTTTAACCAGTATACTGTTTGCTCATCCTTAAGGGTACTAATTCCAGGGCAACCCATGTGATATTCTGAATAAATTTAAGGGTCAAATAAATCAACTTTTTCATTTAGTTGATCATTTTTCCATTAGAATGAATTGCTGTGCTCTTTTGATAATCCAGCCACTAAAAATTGCCCTAAATTCCCTGAACTACTGACTTAGAATCCTTTATATTTTATGATCATGTGCTTTCATTAAAATTCAGGGTATTTTGAAATATCAACAATAATTTCTTAAGAAGGCAATTTACAGACAAAACTTGGAAAACTGGATGAAAATTATCCTCCATTTAAATCTTTCTGGGCTCTGATTAAAACAATGAGATATGGGATTTTTCTCCTAATTATTAAGGAATAATTATGTGCAGTAACAATGGATGCACATGAGAAATTATGGGTTTTAATATTAGTCCTTGAAGAAAAACAGTTTACTACCTAAGAGGTATGATAACTTTTTTAATGTTATTTCATGTAAACAGTTCTTATGCTACGTGACTGATAGTGTAAATAATTTTCTCTTGAGTATGCAAAACTGAGGCCCTTGTGCTTAAAAAATTTAGCTCTAAATTAAAAGGAAATGAGATGTAGATTGCTAAGGAAGAAATGTTTTCAGTGAAACATTACATGGAATGGATCTGCTGGGGAAAGTCTAATATGAACACATGGCATTTAATCTCCTAAAAGTTTTAATAGTCTAAGTAAAATGTGGCTATGAGTAAAATAATAAAATACAAGTGGAATGTCACGACAATAGTGCCCTACTGGGATTCAAGCACCAGCAGGAGAAGGAGCTGTTCCAAGAGCATCTGTCTCTTTGGCAGAAATCAAAGGCAGCTGCTCTGGTGACTTTCATAATGCTCATGAGATTTTCATTTGATTACAGAAATGATGCCTATCCCCTATTGCTAGACCTGAAGTCATTTTCATTTGCCTTCCCTGTGATGTTGGGTTATTAGTTTAATTGCTCTTGGTGGGAAAAATGCTTCCTGAGAAAATCCAAATGAAAAGCTTTAGCAATTCCCTATAATAATTTAAAACCATCTTTGCCTGCACATATACATTTTTAAAATCACATCTTTATTTGTATTCTCAATACGATGAATAGCTACAGTTGGAAGCATATAATATCACTATTCTTATCATATCATGGTCTCTTGTAAGTGCTGTCCCTTTTTGAGGTGATCTATTATATCTCTCTCTTCTCTCCAATTATTCTCTTGTAAAGTATTGATAAGGTAAATATGTGCCTGTTATTTTTCTTTCCAAGAGCAGTTGCTCCTCTTTACAAATATTTAGAAACTTGGGACTTTCTTAGCCTATGAATATGTACTACTATAACTAGTAGTTAATATAAACCACCATATTTACCCCTTAATGTGAGATTCTAAATTTTCACATAGTGAAATGTGTACAATCTATGAAACCAGCAAATCTGGCCTGTAATTGTCATTTTTTTTAGCTGAAGATCTTGGGCAACTCACCTAGTCTTTCTGAGTCTCAATTTACTCATCTGCAAAATACTGAGATAAGATAGCCCAGACTTTGAGAAGATATAATATAAGGATACACATTAAAGGCTCTCCTGCCCGGAACTGCCATTATCATAATTTTTATCACATGTATTTCTTCCCTGGATTAATGCTTTAACCTTCTAATTAATTACCCTACTCCAAGCTTGTTCCCTCTTCCACGTATTCTCTACACAGTGGCTTATTTTTGTTTTTGTTTGTTTCAAAGTTAAAATGAGCCATTATTGGATTTTAATATCTCCAGTTACTAAAAGTCACCTAGACATTTGTGTGGAACAAAGTCTGGTCAAAACTTATGCCTAAACTTGTTTCCAGTGATTTTCACTGAAAGTCCATAAGAAATACCCAAAACCAAGTCTATTCAGAGGCTGTTGCAAGGTGGGGTGGGGTAAAGAAAATAATTTGTGTAGTTGAGGCATTCAGTCTTCCACTCCTAATTCAACCATAAGAGCTCTGCATTTATCTGCTTGATATATGATGGTTTTGCATTAGTTTTATTGAAAGAAAAATGTAAAAATGTTTGAAAACCATCATTATAACATTTTTCCAAATAAATACTTATCTTTTTCTGCTAATTCAATACATACATGCTTGTTACAAAATATACTAACAAACAATTATGTAAAACATCCCCATTCACCTACCCTGTGTCCAACATTCATCTAGGAGGGACTTTTCTCCTCATTTAATTGTACCGGACCAGCTTTCTCTCTTTTCATTAGTAGGTTTAGCCTAGTCAAATGTACAAGTCAACTTCACAATCAATTTACTAATAATATAAGATTTATTAATTTATTACATATATACTTAGACAAAATGAACAGAAAATTTTCACAACTGTTAACAAAAACATATGCTCAAAATAGGAACAATTGATATTGTAGCTAAATCTCTAAAGGTAGTCCAAATAAGCTAAATTTCTATGATTTTTCTCTTTACAACATCAGAAATTCTTTTTTGTTTGTGTACATGAGCTTGAATTTTGTATAGAATGAATAGCTCCAGGCTAGTAACTCTATTATAGATAATCATAAGTTGGTGGGGGATTTTAGAATATTGGATGAACCATTGTTTCAGTTTGTTGGGTTTATTCTAAAAATTCCTTTGCTTCTAGGTTCTCCCTGGCTTATACTCAAAACAGCACACTACAATAAGGCTTGTTACTTTCTCCATTGAAACTGGTAGCTTGGCTCTTAACTACTGCATTCTTTTACGCTGAGGCCAGCGAAGGTTGGCTGCACTACTACTCCAGTAATCTACCACCAAATAAACTAAGGAGTACATTCAATATGAATTCTATTTGTCACCCCAACTCAAGGTTTAAATTTTCAATTACGTATTTGCCCAATAACTTGGACCACACAGTTTCCAAGGCACCTAGTGCTAATATTAGCTAGATTCAAAAGAATACCCTAATTTTCAATGCCTTCATGCCCTCCTCTACCTTAACTCTCCATTTTTCACTTAGGACAGAAAAGTTGGAGAAAAGAAAGATTCCCGAAAATATTCATCGTCTGTAGCCTGTGTTAGTTCTGATATGTGTTCCTTTCAATCAGCACCAGAGTGAATGTATCTTATTACTGTAGCAATTGGCTGCTTTCAGGTAAGTTATTTCTACTATCTCTGATTCTCATTAAAGACTCTATTTTATTCATTCTTTACTAAATCAAGCCTACCATATTTAGCCTATATCCAACTGGTGTCCTTTTATTTCCTAAACCTGGCTTATTCTCCTTCGAAGAAATCCTACATACAAAATTCACCTACCTTTTTTAAAAAAAGAAAGTAGAAATTGGTCAAAAAGCAAAATATACTGGGCTATGGCAGAAAATTTAATGAAAATTGTATTTAAAAAAACAAGATAAAGTTAATGTTTTTTTGAAAAAAAAATGTTCAATGTGTGCTCTATTTGGTTTCATTAAGCAATTTCACTAAGCACTACCCCATTTTCAGAATAAAGCTTTGCCTGCCCCTCTCTGGGATATGAATACTTACTTAGTTACTTATTGATTGGTTAATAGATAATTATTTAGAGTAAAAATGTTTTATTCTTTAAGGGAAGCACAAATCAAGAGTTATAAGTTTAAATTAGTGAGTAGGTACTAAGGAATTTGATATATATAAAAATTCATTTATTCTAATAAGTTTTAGATAAAATAGAGTTAAAAAGTATACTTTATTTATAACTGAATAAATATATTATATTGAAATATTAACTATCACAAAAAATATATACTATCATGTTTAATGGTATCATATTAAAGGATTTTGCATTAATGTCTGAAATGTCTTTATCAACAATATAATTTGATAATTCTTTAGCAGAGCTACCTAAAGTAATTAACTTTGACAAAATGAAATAGTCCAGCTGATATTAGAAAAGAGAATGCAATGTCATCACAATGTATAGATTATATGACTTTTAACTTAAGTAAAACTAGATAAATTTAAATATTAAAATTAATAAGTTAAGGAGGATGTTTACAAAGTTTGAATTCTAAACAAGAGTCAATAGTTTATCGATGTGTCACAAAAATGAAAGAAGTAAAATCTAATCTATAATATTAACAAAACACAAAATATCTAGTAAGAAAGCAGTAAGTGTCTATATAACTAAAACTATAAAATTTTATGAGTAGAAAAAGATGTGAAAACTGGAAGAATGCCATGCTTTAATAATTGACACTAGAAATACACTAAAAATTTATATTTATAAATTTATATAATCCTAATTACAAATACATTTTTATTTAATGGTTTTCTGAAATTAAGTTGGCAGAATGTATATGTGACAGACCTCAAATTATGTGGTTATTGAAAATGAAGATTAATTAAGGTATATGTACTTCTTCAAATATTAAAACACATTATATATCAACATTAATCAGTGCACAATTGTTCTACCATTAAATTACATAATCAGGCTAATGGAAGTGAAAATTATATAAAGTTTAGAAGCATAACCAAGTCCAGGTAGAAATGCAATAAATGAATCATTTTTTTATAATACACAACAGCTATAGCATAAATCAATATTAAAGTCATATCTTGGTCTCATTTTAAGGAATTCCCACACCATGTCTGATGGGTTTAAATATTATTTTAAAAATAAGCTATAATACTACTAAAAGAATAACATGTAGTTCAAATACATGCACTATTATAAGAGACAGAGATATAAGAAGTAGAAAGCATAAATTAAAAAGCTAAATACTATTAAAATTAGTAAACAAGATAAGCAAAATTAAATGACTAAGTAATTTTGAAAATGTTTTCCAATATATAACCTAAACAAATATTTACTGTCCATAAGATATAAGTAATTCATAAATCTGTACAAAGAAGGACAATTTACTATTACAATGAGCTATGAATAGAAAGTCATTTTTCAAAATGAAAATATTGAATGTCCAATAAGAATAAATCTCAGTATGAATCAAAGAAATGTAAACTTAAAAATGACAGGAAATTTATACTATTAGTAATGATTTTAAACAATGAAATTATCAAGTCAATAGAGTGGAGAAATTTAATTCCTTATTATTACTGGTGAGAATATAAATACCAATCTAGTAATAACTCTCAGTTAATTTAAAATATATATGCACTTTTATCTAAACATTAGTATTCTAAAATGTATCCTATAAGAAATATTTTTCAATGATATAGGCAAATAAAGTTTACCAAACTTTTATTTTAATATTAATATATAAGCATAAATGTAATTGTTCATAGCTAAATATATAATTAAATAAATGAATAATATGTAATTATTAAAAGCTGGTTTACTATACTCATTAAATATATGTCCCAGAGACTGAAATTTTCGGTCTGTTCATATACCAGTTGAGCCCTGAATCTCAGCAGTGTTGCAGGCAAAACTTACTCTCCAATTCATTGGACTCGCCCAGGACAACTAACAAAAGAATGATGATGAACAATGCCCATCTCATAAAACAGAAAGTTTTTACAATGGCAAGCAATACAGTTCTATCTATCTGCCCCATGGGATCTAAGACCCTCTCAATCAGAAACAGAGTGGGCATCACTATCTCAAAACCTTCCAGATAGAGAAATGAACAAACATAAGGGAAAAAATGCAACTATGGACTAAAGTAGACTTATTATTATTCTAGCAATGGAAGAATTTATATTATTGATATAAAGGCAGTGACCACCAGAGGTTCTGAGAAGGGAGAGGGAAGAAAAGTGAAACCTGGGGCAATTTTTAAGACATTGGAATTGTCTTACATGACATTGCAATGATGGATACAGACCATTAAACATTTTGTCAAAACCTGTAAAATTGTGTGGTGTAAAGTGTAAACTATAATGTAAACTAAAATGCATGGTTAGCAACAATCTTTCAATTTGTGGTCATCAATTGTAACAAACGTACCACACTAATGAAAGATGCTGTTAATGGGGGAAAATATGTTTCAGGTGTATTTGGGAATCCCCTATATTTTTTATATATCTTTTATGTAATCTAAAGCTTCTTTAAAAATAAAAATTAAAATTAAAAAAACAAAAATAAAAAGCTGGTTTATATTATAAGAGAACGTGAGAGAGTGTAGTTGGAGAGCCCATGAATAATAGATGATCCTATAGTGAAGAAAATAAAAATGCAACCTAAAACAGGGAAAGAAATTTTATCCAGAAAACATCTCTGCCTTTATTCATATTATGAGTGTTATTAGTATCTCCATGGCATGAAAGAGTGGACTACATGCAACAGTATTCATTTACATATCCACATGAAAAATTAGTTACCGTGGAAAATATTTCTCTTTCCAGTCAAACAGAAGGAAACTCAAAAGTGGCACCTATAAAACTCAGTACTTGAACTGATAGATATTTCATAAAAATCTGAATTTTTGCTTTACTGTAAATGCTTCTTAGTAAGGTAAGGTTATAATAAACTTCTGGATGCTATATTTAATAGGATTTTTCAGACTTTATTTTAATATCCCACCTTTGACACTTATCACCATATTCTACATCACAATTTGTCCCCCACCCAACCCTTCCAACATTTTGCGGACTTTGACAACTTTCTAGTAAAAAATTCTCATCTCTTTTATTGCATCTTAGACAACCTTGAGAAAGTATGTCCACACATTTCATCATAAATTCTTCTGTTTAGACCAAATATATTCAACATCAACTGTTCTACTTCCATGACCTTCTAATCAGTTTTGCAACAATATCTATTAAATCTATTTATTTGGTCTGGACTTTCTAGTGAGAGTAAGTTACATATTTCTTAGTAGTTCCAATACCCAGCTCAAACATTCTTTTCTTGGAAAAGCTGGCTTTTAAAACATGTCTTATATAATTAGTCTTTCTTTTTTCTGTAATCTTAAAATGTTTTGAATATGTTTGTAGTACAGTTGGTCCATTATTTGAAAATGACTTATTTATACATCTACCTCCAAATGATACCGAATGACTTCTTTGTAGATAATCCAATGTTTTTTGTCCTATACACAAGGTTTGTATCATATTAACTCATCAATATATTTTACAAAAGCACAGTGATAAATTCATATCTTTAGAATATATTTAATTTAAAACATATTTTAATAATTTGACAAATTAATTATTTATAATAAAAAGGCTTTCCTTAGTCAAATAATATCAGTGGGGGATAGTTATTCTGAGACAACGTAACTTTCCTCTGTCTACGCCATTGGAAGAAAACTTAAAAAGACATTTGCCCTACAGAGCTGTTTCTCTGACACATTAAAGATAAAAGTGTGCCTTTTGAGCAAATCATTGTGCAAGAATTACACATTCCTGCAAAGAAATTTAATGCCCAGAGTTCGCTGGAATAAATCACTGAAAGTTAAAATAATAAAAGAAACATGGAATAAAAACAAAGCCTATATTCTTGTTTAAAACAATTGTGGTGCAAGATGGAGTTTAATTGTGTTGCTTTCTGAACACTTAATTCTAAAGTAAAATAGATTTTGATTACTGTAAAGGATGTATCATTTATCGATTACTTAAAGATTTTTAATAACATGATCAACATTGCTTGCAGAAATCTGGGAGCAAGAAGAGAAACAGGATTTGAACACATAGTGACTAAAATGAATGCATCATGAAGAATCCACCCTTTTAAAAACACTAGCTTTAGTCTGTTCTATCCCTAACCTTGAAGGAGACAAAGCAGGTGTTATTTAACTTCTGCCAAACCCCATTCTCACTTCCCTGGATCTTGCCGGATGAGGTGAGATAACCAGGAGGGTAAAGTCAGTCTCCATGGATGAAGGGCTTGTGCAATGCCAAGAAACAGACTGAAAGCAAAGAAATGACAGTGCCTAGCATTCTTCATTGCTAGTAACATGTACCAAAGGTAATGGTTCATTAGCTGCCAAATAAAATTATTCCCAAATGTAAATGAATCATTTATATGGAGAATTATGTAATAAAATAAACAAGCAAATAAGAGTAACCTGGTAGAGAATTACTTTCAGGAACTACTGAAATAACATAAAACAGAAGGAAAAAATCAACACAGGGACTTATGGGAAGTTGGTGTCAGAGTAAGATGGCAGGGCTTAACTCACTTACAAAAATAATGAAGAAAGAGCAAAAAGCTGTCTGAGGATTCTGCTTTGGGTGTCTGCAGACCAGGAGAGGGCAACACATGTCCAGGAGGAAGAGGGGCAGAATGACAAAGAGGCCGAAGTGAAAATTGTGAGTTATTAGCCCCCATGGCTGGGAACAACACCCCTTCCCCGCCCTCAAAGTGAGCAGCCTCAGTAAAACCCATGACTCACTGCAGCCAATGGAGAGGAGAAAGGACATCTTCCTCACTGGGAGGAGAAAGAGTGTGGCAGAGGCTCATATTTTTTTCATCCATTATGCCAGTCTATGTCTTTTGATTGAGTTTAGCCATTGGAGCCCATTTTTAATCTTGGCTTTGGCCAGACCAGAATCACCAGCAAGTGGAGGTTGAAAGAGACACCTCCGTGGAAAGGCTCATCAAAGATTGCCATCATCTGGCAGGCTTGGAAACTGCAATATGTAAAAAAAGCTTTTTGGAGTCTTACATGTTCAGGTACTCTTGAATTTGGTTTACACCCCATTAGTGGATCCCTGGCCCTGCTTTGATGACTTAAGCTGGACAATCTTAAAGATTTAGAATAAGGAGAACCAAAAATCAAAATCAAAGAGTCTATAAACAAAACAAACAGGCAAGAGAGAGAAATTGACTTTTAGCATAAATTCATCAGCATAATCAGATGCCTAAACATCAGCAAAAAATTACAAGCCATACTAAGAAACAGCAAGATATGGCCTAGCTGAAGGATTAAATAAAAACCCTGTGAGACACAGGATTTAAGACACCTAATCAATGATGTACACACAAACCTCCTAAATCAATTCAAGGAGTTGAAGAAAAATATGGCTAAAGAGATAAAGCATATTAAGAAGACACTGGGTGAACATAAAGAACAATTTGAAAGCCTACAAAGAAAAGTAACAGAGCTTACGGGAGTGAAAGACACAATGGATGAGATTAAAATTATGTTAGAGGCATATATCAGCAGATTTGAATTGTTGGAGGACAGAATTAGTGAGTGGGAAGACAGAGCATTTGAACTTGAAGAGACAGGAGGGGAGAAACAGAAAAGAATGGACAAAATGGAACATGGTCTTCGGGAATTGAATGACAACATTACATATTCAAACATACATGTTACAGATGTCCCAGGAGGAGACGAGGATGAAATGGCCAGAAAAGGCATTTGAAGAAATAATGATCGAAAACTTCTTATCCGTTATGAAAGGCATAAATATCAATTTCCAAGCAAGACAATGCACCCCCAACAGAATAAATCTGCATAGACCTAATCTGAGGCACCTACTAATCAGAATGACCATGGAGGTAAGAAGTCATTGGTATGATCTATTTAAGGTTCTGAAAGAGAAAAACTGCAAGCCAAGAATTATTTATCTGGCAAAATTGTCCTTCAAAAGAAAGAGTGAGTTTAAAGCCTTCACAAACAAAGAAAAACCAAGAGAGTTTGTTACCAAAGACCAGATTTATAAGAGATACTAAAAAGAGTTATGGACCTTGAGAGGAAAAGACAATGGCAAGAGACTTGGAGAAGAGTGAAGAAATGAAGATTGTTAGTAAGAGTAATTAAAAGGGTAAACAGGCAATAGTAAGATATGACAACAGAAAGTGAAAAGATAAAATAGAAGAATTAAGTTTACAGTAATAACATTAAATGTTAATATATTGAACTCTGTAATCAAAAGACATAGACTGGCACAATAGATGAAAAAATATTAGCCATCTATATGCTGTCTACAAGAGATTAACCTTGGACCCAAGGACACAATCAAGCTAAAAGTGAAGGCTGAAAAAAGATATTCCACCAAATAGTAACCAAAAAGGATCTGGACCAAATAGATTTTAAATGCAAACCTGTTAAAAGAGATGAAGAGGATATATTAATAAAAGGGACAATTCACCAAGAAGAAATAACAATAATAAATACTTATGCACCTAACCTGGGTGCCCCAAGATACATGAGACACACTCTGGCAAAAGTACGGGACAAATAGATGACTCTACACTAATAGTTGGATATTTCAGTACACTACTCAGTATTGGAAAAAACATCTGGGAAGAAGATAAATAAGGAAACTTAGAGCTTGGATAATATAATAAATGAACTAGACCTAACAGACATTTATAGAGCAGTAAACCCCAAAATAGCAGGATATACATTCTTCTCAAGTGCTCATGGATCATTCTACAGAATAGACCATATCCTGGGTCAGAAGACTGATCTCAATATATTTTAAGAGATTGAAACATTCATCTAAAATCTCCCAAAAATGAAAACCCAGGACTAGATGGCTTCACAGATGAATTCTACCAATCAGTCAAAGATTTAATACCAATCTTGCTCAAACTCTTCCAAAAATTTGAATAAGAGGGAATGCTACCAAAAAACCCATTCTATGAAAGCAATGTTACCCTAATACCAAAGCCAGACAAGGATACTACAAATAAAGACAATTACAGACCAATTTCTCTAATGGATATAAATGCAAAAATCCTTAACAAAATACTTGTAAAGGAATTTAAAAGCACATTAAATGAATTATACACCAGGATCAATTGGGTTTTATCACAGGTATGCAAGGGTGATTCAACACAAAAAATTCAATTTGTGTACTATATCACATTAGTAAATTGAAGAAGAAAAGTTACATGATCATCTCAATTGATGCAGAAAAGGCATTTGACAAAATGCAGCATCCTTTCTTGATAAAAACACTAAAAAAGATAGGAATCAAAGGAAACTTTCTCAACATGGTAAAGTGAATATATAAAGAACTCACAGCTGACATTGTATTCAATAATAAAAGATAGAAAGCTTTCCAAGTGAGATTGGGAACAAGGATGCCCATTGTCGCCTTTGTTATTCAATATTGTGCTAAAAGTTCTAGGTAGAGCACTTAGGCAAGATAAAGAAATAAAAGGCACCCAAATAAGTTAGGGAGAAGTAAAATGTTTGCTATTTGCTGATGATATCCTATACCAAGAAAAAAATTTTTTTTAATTCACAGCAAAAATACTAGAACTAATTGACGTGTTCAGCAAAGTGGTGGGCTACAAGATTAATACACAAAAAACAGTAGCATTTATTTACACTATTGATGAACAATCTGAGGTGGAACTCAGGAAATAAATCCATTTATAATAGCAACTAAAAGAATCAAATATTTATGAATAAACTTAACCAAGGATTTAAAGGACCTGTATTCAGGAAAGTATAAAACGTTGCTAAAAAAAAACAAAGATGATCTAAATAAATGGAAGGACTTTCTGTGTTCATGGACTGGAAGACTAAGTATCATTAAGATGTCAATTCTACATAAACTGATTTACAAATTCAATGCAAACTCAATAAAATTCCAACAGCCTTTTTTACAGAAATGGAAAAATCAATTATCAAATTTATTTTGAAGGGTAAGGGACACTTCACAGACAAAAATGTCTTTAAAAAGACGATCAAGGTTGGAGGATTCTCACTTTCTGACTTTGAAGCATATTACTTAGATACAGTGATAAAAACAGCATCATACAGGCATGGTACTGGCATAAAGATAGACATATTGACCAATGGAACAAAATTGTGAATTTAGAAATCAACCCTCACATCTATGTTCAAGTGATTTTTGACAGAGCTTTCAAACACACCCAGCTGAGTCAGAAAAGTCTATTTTTGAAATGGTGCTAGGAGAACAGGATATCCATAGCTAAAAAAAAGAAGGACCCCTACCTCACACCTCATACAAAAATTAACTCCAAATGGATCAAAGACCTAAATACAAAAGCTACAACCATAAAACTCCTAGAAGAAAATGTAGGGAAGCATCTTCAAGATCTTGTGGTAGGCAGTAGTTTCTTTTTCTTTTTTTTTTTTTT